>JAJOZX010000476.1:0-37500 GCA_023014485.1 Bathynomus jamesi | reverse complement strand
GGTCTTTCTTCACACGAAGGTCAAGCTGGGAGCCCCACCTCTAGGCCTGGCGAGTTGCTCTCTTGCGATCTCCATCGCACATGGCCAGGCGCAACCGGCTTATCCGGTACCATCCTGAGCCAGGAATATATATATATATATATATATGTGTGTGTGTGTGTGGAAAAGGGTTTCCACAGGAAAATAAATTTATGTTAAAATTTTAAAATATCATCGTTTGTATAAATTAAAGTATTATTCTTTAATTTCTTAATATTGTATAAAGTGCCTCGATGCCCAGTACATTGCTTAGCATCCTTTTTCGATAAGCCTAACTTATAACCCTCTTCAAAGGTGCCACATCTATAATCTTAAACAGAGATTCCTAAATTTCAAATGTTCTTTTAGGCTAATATAAATCACAAAGGAGTTAAGTGTAGAACCAAAATTATATAAATTCTTTTGCTAATATCATTATTAGAGTAAGTGTTTGCAAGTTTAATAATCTTTTGTAAATGTGGTACCATGGGAATTCTCCAGGGCAGAGTGCAAACACTTTGAGGGGAGTCTCGCCTCGGCCTTCAGGGAGAGTCAGTGTTTCGGCCTGGAGCCGGCCGGTTCGGCTGGGCTCCTTAGCTTTTTTGATGTAAGCATTTGTTCGTTATTAACTCTCTAAACAAGTGTTGTGTTAAGGTTTCGATTCTCTAATTACTCTGTAGTGTAAAAGAAAGCTAGTATTTTAAAAGTGTTTCCAAACCTTGGAAATAAAGGCTAACAAAGGAAAACTCGTAATTTATATCCTTCTAAGAAAAGATCCCAGTCTCTCAACGGATCGAGAGAGAGAGAGAGAGAGAGAGAGAGGGGGTATGCCATTGAGTGACGGTATAAATTGTTTTTATCGTAACTCGCAGTCAGATAAAGTAAAGTTGAAAAGAAGAACCGTGGACGTCAGTCAGATTAATTAAACGGTATAGACTTCCTTGTTGGTGCGAGGAAGCGACATACAGAGAACACCCTTAAACAGTCCGAATAAAGAATAACACCACCATATTTATATCCCCCTACATTGTCGACCGACGCCAGGATTTTAAAACCTTTGTTCAGTCAGAAACCCCGCTACAAGGAAATGAATGCATCCGAAACAAAGGTCGGATTTGAGCCGTGAATCACTCACTTGTTTAAAAGAGAGGACCGTGACGAAAATTATTATTGGGCACGCGGATAGGAATTTTAGAATTTAATTTCTCTGGGAAACGTCACATGCAACTCGCAGCATTGAGATAAATCTCCACAACGGATCGTTGGAGAAGCTACGGAGAATCGAACGCATTCGATTCTGCACTACGAAATTATCGGAATTTGGAGATTTTGAAAGACTTTGATCGTCAACGAAAAACGGACGGACCGCATTGGAATTGGTTGGGTCACCGAAAGAAACTTCGAAAAGTCTTCAAAATAGGAATAAGAAATTGCAGAAGTCAAACGTATTCGATTCTGTAAACGCATCTCATTCGGAAACGGTTTCACACTAGCGGATCGGGAGAGTCGTACGCATTCGACTCTGTCCTACGGAATTTGAGAAGACAAAGAAAACGAAAACAAACGTTCTTTCAAGACGAAATAAGAAGGAAAGGAAATAGCGAAAAACTCGGTAACTGGAATAAAGTTGCTTTTGGCAAATGAGGTTAACATTAATATCAATAAATAAATAAAGGTGTGACTTAAGAGTGTATCCCAGTTTAACGCATTGGTTTGGAAAAAAAAAAAAATATATATATAGTTATATATATTTTTTTTATTATTCTTCTTTTTGTTGTTAGAAGATTTGTGATTTTTTGCACGCAGTGTTTTACATATATAAATAAATTACAGTATATATTTATTGTTTGTAAACAGTTCACTGTGATTGTAAAATGATTTTTTTTCTCTTGTAGTATTTTGGGTGTGTATATATATGTGTATACATATATGTGTGTATGTATGGATATGTGAACTGTATTTGTTGTTGTAAACAATTTAATTCTTCGTTGGTGAGTTAAAAACAATTTTTTTGTTTGTGTTTACAATCAATTTAATTCAATTTTTCTTTTTTTTTGTTTGTTGTAAGAGGGAAAAGTGACAGGTTTGTGTTTTTTTTTGCATGCAGAAATTGTGGATTTAAATATATAGGGAATTATATATTTTATTGTTTGTAACGAAAACGATTTCTGCAAAGTACAGTACATGGTAATTTATGGAATTTGAAGGGAAAAAATTTTTTTTAAAGGGAATACTTAAATTTTTTTTCAAATTTGAATTCTCTCGTATTGTTTTAACAGAAAACGGAATTATCGATTTGATTTTCATTTTTGTGTGCTCTTAAATTAATTGTACCTAACTGGTCGTATGTGTATATATAGTTCGTGCGTACATTTGTTTGTTGACTCGTTTTGCGAGCGAATTTTGCGTTGGAGCGCGAATAGTTTTGTCTTTGTGTTTTGTGCTTTTTCAGTTTAAATTAGAATGAATTCGTACATTTCGAATAATATGTCGAATTCGACAGGCAAGTTTTGCATTTTCGTTTGGGATGATTTTATTGTTTATTTAAAACGAAGGAGCTAATGTCACGCTCAAGGTTTTTTTCGCTTAAATTTTGTTGTACTTACAAAAGAGAATTTAATCCTGCATTTAATGAGAAACAATTAAAACTTGGTGTTCCCGCCATTGGCTTCCAAGACAGCATGAATTCGCTTTGGGTAGCTTGCCAAAAGTGACGTGAATAGATCTTGATCGTTACGCAAATTTGCTAAAACAGTTTCAATGTGTTGCGTCATTGTATCCTTCGAAAATCGATTTGCTGCAGGTTCTTGAAACAAGAGACATTCAACCTTGTCCTTTATAACTGATCCAATGTGTTCACAGACGTTCAGGTCAGGAGAATTTCCTGGCCATTCTTCATTTCCAAAGAAATCGATCTCATGGTTCCGCAACAACTGTTGAGTGGCTAATGCCTTAAAGCAGGGGGCCTTATCGTGCAGAAGTGTGACCTATCGACATCCATAACATTGTTTGGGTTTCTTAGAAAAGGAACGACATGCTGGGATAGAATAATATCACGAAAATACTGTCCATCCCAACTCTGACCATTTGGCTTCAGCACCCACATGAGCTTCTTTGCAGTGAACAAAACAAACACACCAACACAGTCTGGACTTTTTAATAATTCGCGATAATGTTCATTGTCATCGATTTCATCTGGTGTTGTGGCCCACACTCGATCATTTTGGTAGTTAGGCCGACGTGTTACGTAAACAAAAAATTCATCGGAGACAGCTAAATGCATGAAATCATCCACATCCCAATCTTCAAGATAATAGGCAAACCACATTCTGTCATCGATGTTAAGTTGAGTTTTTCTTGGCTTTGGAAGTTCATGCCAAGGCTTTAAACCTTTCCTATGACGGTACAGTCGAATGATCTCACCACTAACGATCTTTCCTCTCAACACTTCGATCTCTCTAGAAAGTTTAGCACAGCTGTTTTTCCGCTTACGTGTACCGCTTTCAATGATGTCCTTTGTTTCCTGAGAGAGTGGCAAATTTGGGCGCTCAGATTTGGTTGTATCCATTTCACATTCATCCAAAGTTTTATTCCAATTTCTTTTGACGAAGTCCTCACTTCTTCGCAACTTTTTGGCAACCCATGAACGTGTTATAAAGGTGGCTCCAGCATCATGAGCTTCCCGAAATGTTACTGCTCGTATGTGATCTATCACACGTTGCCTCTCCGAATCACCAATTAATTGAGAAGCCATTATATTATCACTTTATCAGCTAGAGTAATTTTAATACCTGCAATAAATAAAGAATTTTATATATTTTTATAATCACTAAAAACTATTTCGATATAAGTAAACATGTAAGCTGCAAATGGGGGGGACTAAGGTTTTTTGGAACCCCCTTATATACGATATTAGGGATAAGTTTTTTTTTGTTTCGCTTTGCCTTCCTCGTTTGGGAGTCCATTTTTTTCCTTTGTCATTTTCGAAAAGTGGATAGATATAATTATCGGACGAATAATATCCCTAAGGTTCCAATTTTTAAAGGGAGAGATTGTGGTAACTTGGTACCCCCATACGTGGACGAATGGTTGGACGCATTAGAGGGATATTATGTTTATTATAACGTTCGCGATGATATCGCGAGGAAGGGAATTTTCCGGGGGAAGTGGTCTGTGACGAGATCGTCCCAGATGAAGTCACTAATCACGCAACTTCTGCTCATACTTGGAAGAGTAGTGAGCATTGCGCGGATTTTTCAGGGATCCCCCTTCTTCTGCAAATTTACTCGCCTTTGTCCCTCGGACATAATGCAAGCTCGGCTTATGACCTCGACGAATTCGGGAAAAGAAAATTGCCACTCTTTCTCTTCCCACCAAAGAGAGTGTTGCATTTCTGCATCACTCTACAGGACAACGTTCATTCGATTCTGTTCTTTCTAATCAGAAGGTTTGGAAACCGAAACTGGAGCCATCTGCCACTTTGGTTTCACTCCAAAAGGACCGAATACACGAAACGAAGAACAGTAATCATAACGTCGGTTTATCCCATTTACAAATTGTTTTTTTACCGTATTTCCAGTTCAAGAGCTACCACCACACGTACTCCATATACCCGTTTAGACGATACCCGTGCATTCATGCCCTATGTACTAAATTATTGAAATACGCTCGAGACGTGGAATGATTGATGTCGGAGGCAATTAGCCACCAACGCGTACATCCAGAAACTTGAGCAATGTCCACACGTAACCTTTGGAATTTTATACGTTCCAAGCTTTACAGTTGAGTCAATTCCAAGTTCTAAAAGTTCTCAAAACGACAATATCAGTTCTAAACCTTGCAGAATTCGTATAAATTTCACTTAAGTACTTTGTCCAATAGTTCATGGAAATTCATTTCTCTAAATTTTTTGGTCTCTTAAAGTTCGATAAGAAAATCGCGTATGATTTAAAAGTGTATGCACACGGTGAACTTAGACCAGTGTAAAAAGTGGACCTAAAGAAATCAGACTCTAAGTGCTTAAGGACACACAAGTGACCGTTAATTACAAGTGTTCATTCGTTCATCAGTATCAATTTTAATGTAAAATTTAACTGATAAGTAGAGTGGATTAACTACTAAGTAGAGGCATTTTGTTTAACTATTTCTTTTGTCTTTATGTAACATTATATCCAACTACTTCTTCAATAATATCTTCGTCTCTATGTACCACTACATCCAACTGCTCTTGTTTGAGAGGATTTTCAAACACCCCCTAGTTCCAACTCTGGGAGGGGAGCCATGTGGAAAAGGGTTTCCACAGGAAAATAAATTTATGTTAAAATTTTAAAATATCATTCTGTTTGTATAAATTAAAGTATTACTCTTTAATTTCTTAATATTGTATAAAGTGCCTCGATGCCCAGTACATTGCTTAGCATCCTTTTTCGATAAGCCTAACTTATAACCCTCTTCAAAGGTGCCACATCTATAATCTTAAACGGAGATTCCTAAATTTCAAATGTTCTTTTAGGTTAATATAAATCACATAAAGGAGTTAAGTGTAGAACCAAAATTATATAAATTCTTTTGCTAATATCGTTATTAGAGTAGGTGTTTGCAAGTTTAATAATCTTTTGTAAACGTGGTACCATGGGAGTTTCTCCAGAGCAGAGTGCAAACACTTTGAGGGGAGTCTCGCCTCGGCCTTCAGGGAGAGTCAGTGTTTTGGCCTGGAGCCGGCCGGTTCGGCTGGGCTCCTTAGCTTTTTTGATGTAAGCATTTGTTCGTTATTAACTCTCTAAACAAGTGTTGTGTTAAGGTTTTGATTCTCTAATTACTCTGTAGTGTAAAGTAATCTAGTATTTTAAAAGTGTTTTCAAACCTTGGAAATAAAGGCTAACAAAGGAAAACTCGTAATTTATATCCTTCCAAGAAAACATCCCCGTCTCTCAACGGACCGAGAGAGAGAGAGGGTACGCAATTGAGTGAAGGTATAAATTGTTTTTATCGTAACTCGCAGTCAGATAAAGTAAAGTTAAAAAGAAACGTGGACGTCAGCCAGATTAATTAAACGGTATAAACTTCCTTGTTGGTGCGAGGAAGCGACATACTGAGAATACTTTAAACAGTGGGAGAGGACGGATGGTGTAACGAAACACCATATTTATACCTCCCCCCGACATACATATATATATATATATATATATATTAGGGTGTTCTTATTTTTCGAAATTGCAAATTTCACCGTCTCACTTCAATATATCCCATTTGACAAAAAAAACAAAATATGCAAAATCTCAAGTAATTATATATATTCTTATTGTTCCCGCACAGGACTCAAATTTAGTTAATTATTGAAACATAAATATACGAATTTTTTATTAGCGTTCCACTAAGAGAGAAAATAACAGCAATTAAAGAACAGCATAAACTAAAATAGACATTGACTACTGATTAATTAGAAACTGAATTGAACTAAACATTTTAGGACTGAAAGCATAGTAGATTTGGCCTAGTAGGGATGGTTGCTTATGAGGCACCCTTAAATATTAATTGATTTTAATAAAACTTCTTTGGTGCACGTTTCCTATTAATAGGAAACAAAATGCGGGGATGAGACCCCCAAATTTTGGTTGATTGGGTGGTTCTTATATGCATAGGATAGGAAAAATTTAATATATAAAATTTCGGGGTTTCACCATCGCATTTTTTTCCTATTAATATAAAATGTGTACCAAAGAAGTTTTATTAAAATCAATTAATATTTAAGGGTGCCTCATAAGCAACTATCCCTACTAGGCCAAATCTACTATGCTTTCAGTCCTAAAATGTTTAGTTCAATTCAGTTTCTAATTAATCAGTAGTCAATGTCTATTTTAGTTTATGCTGTTCTTTAACTGCTGTTATTTGCCCTTATAGTGGAACGCTAATAAAAATTCGTATATTTATGTTTCAATAATTAACTAAATTTGAGTCCTTGTGCGGGACCAATAAGAATATTTATAATTATTGGAGATTTTGCATATTTTGTTTTTTGTCAAATGGAATATACTGAAGGTGTGAGACGGTGAAATTTGCAATTTCGAAAAATAAGAACACCCTAATATATATATATATATATATATATATATATATATATATTATAATCTCCCCCCAAAAATGCTCTGTTTTGTTTGGTTCATGTTACAGAGTATTTGGATCTCTAATAAATCACTACTTTCACAGAAGTTTAGAGTTTTTTCATATATATATATATATATATATATATATATATATATTATATTTCAACTGCAAAGAACACGCAGTATAAATAACGTAAAGAACGACGCTTGTATAGGAGAACATTCCGCGCAAGATGAGAAGAGAGAACGAACAAATGAAAAAATGAGGTAACCACCCGGGAATCGAACCCGGGATCTTCCGATTGCCATGGTGTAGTGGTTATCATATCTGACCGGCAATCGGAAGATCCCGGGTTCGATTCCCGGGTGGTTACCTCATTTTTTCATTTGTTCGTTCTCTCTTCTCATCTTGCGCGGAATGTTCTCCTATACAAGCGTCGTTCTTTACGATATATATATATATATATAATATATATATATATATATATATATATACACCGATATTCGTAGCTTTTTAAACACCAAATTCCGCTATTCGCAAACCCAGCTCCGTTATTCGCAATGCCAGATAAGAGAAAAAATAATTCACAATCCCGCCTGCTACCAAACGCAGCACAGCATGCCCGTATCGAAGGCCATTATTCAAGAAAAGGCACGGTCTTTGTGGCGAGATGTGAGGAAGGAAGTCGTTGGTGAAGGTGAGAGCAGTGGTGGTGAAACTTTCAGTGCGAATCGGGGGTAGTTTGACCCCAGTCGGGGTGGTTTGAGGAAATAAAAGTACAGTACAGGTATGTTTATTCTTTTATTGATGTTATTCATAACTTACTATGCTAATACAGGTCTGTATTTGCGTTTTATACTTGCTTTTATGTATCGTATGGGAACGTATCCAAACATCTTACCTTCTGAAAAATGGTCACCGGAACGCATCCCCCAATAAAACAAGTATTTATATGGGCAAAAATGATTCGTTATACGCAATTTCGCTATTCGTAATGAGTCTGAGGAAGATAACTCCTGCGAAAACCGGGGCGTGTATATATATATATATATATATCACGTGTTACGTTCGTGAAATAATTTTGATATATATATATATATTCCTGGCTCAGGACGGTACCGGATGGTGTAGTGGTTAACGTCGCTGACTACGAATCCATTGGCCCTGGGTTCGAGACCCAGTGACGGCAGCCGGCGCGCACCAAAACCCAGCTGTTCATCCTTCCACACAATAAAGAAAGTGGTTGGTAGATAAATGGGTATCCTGGGTGGCCTAGTGGTTAAGACGCTCGGCTGTGGTGGGGCGTTGTTCGGATTCCACGTTAAATTGTAGGTCTAAGGTGGAGTGAAAAGCTTGTGTGTGTGTGTGTGTGTGTGTGTGTGTGTGTGTGTATATATAAGAACATAGGCTATGTGGCGTCTGCCTCCGAGGTCATATATATATCTCTCGAAACGTACGGTAAAATTATTGAATGCTCGGTTAGGTTAATTGAATGCCCGGTTAGGTCAACTGTACGCCCCTGACGATTGGTTAGGTTAAGTCGTGATATTTTCGTTAAAACTAACGAAAATATCACGACTTAACCTAACCAATCGTTAAGGGCGTACAATTAACCGAACTGGACATTCAATTAACCTAACCGGGCATTCAATTAATCTAATCGGGCATTCAGTTATAGGCTATGTGGCGGTCAGAAAATAAGTTTACACGGCGTATAATTTCGTAACTAAAGGACCTACATTGATTATGTTTGTATCAGGTGAATTCGTTAATCATTGCTGGCAACACTGCACGTCGATTCGGCTGCCATCTACCGTACATTGGTTATATGAGTCAGTTGAACATGGCGCTTGACTGGAACAGTGCCCTGCACTACGAAGCAGTCCAGGACCTTTACGTTTAAAGGCCGCTCGTAAACGTTCCAGTGTTGAACAATATGCAGCTGCATTGATTGTTGTGCCTTTTTGCATGAAGTCTGCGAGCAAAACGCCTTTGTGGTCCCAAAACACTGTAACCATCACTTTGCCAGCGGACCTCACAATCTTGAACTTCTTTGGTCGCGGGAACCCAGGATGTTTCCATTCCATGCTGGCACGTTTTGTTTCGGGAGTACTGTGATGATCCCATGTCTCGTCTCCTGTCACAATGCGCTCGAGAAATTCTTGATCACTGAGAGACGGAATATCGTTGCAGAAATGACAGAGCACTGTTCCAGTCGAGCCGCCATGTTCAACTGACTCATATGACCAATGTACAGTAGATGGCAGCCGAATCGACGTGCAGTGTTGCCAACAATGATTAACGAATTCACCCGATATAAACATAATCCATGTAGGTCCTTTAGTTACGAAATTATACGCCGTGTACGAGTAAACTTATCTTCTGACCGCCCCTCGTATATATCGAAAACTACGGTAAAATTATTGAGTGCTCGGTTAGGTTAATTGAATGCCCGGTTAGGTTAACTGTACGCCCTTGATGATTGGTTAAATTAAGTGGTGATATTTTCGTTAAAACTAACGAAAATATCACGACTTAACCTAACCAGTTGTCAAGAGCGTAGAATTAAACTAACTGGGCATTCAATTACTCTAATCGGGCATTCAGTTGACCTAATTGGGCATTCAATTAATCTAATCGGACTTCCACCCGGGCAACGCCGGGTCGCTCCGCTAGTTACTGTATAAGACTAGTAAACTACATGGAGTTCAACGCTCTTCACGACCATATTAATTGTTTATCTTTATGAACACAGACATTACAGTATTACCTCTATGTCAATGACTGCACATTCAATTGTCCTTTAGATATATATGTCTGTGTTATATGTTGTTGGACTCGGTTGTCCCCTCTCCACCCCACCTTCCCCACAGTTGAGGTACCTTGACTATCACTGCGGCGTTTCCACATGTACAGAGTCGTCTGTGAGGCGAGGAACATTACATATGCGGGCAACTGTACATAGCATGAACGGTAAAATGGGGAAAAGATAGACACTTCCAGTTACCCATACAAAATTGCAAAATTGCAACATTTTACTAAAACATTGCAAAGTTAGATAAATTTGGCAAAACATTTTTCACCCTAGAAAGTCAGCGTAACCTATTACAATAAAATTACATTTGTATTTCTGGACATGATGTGTTTTATTGTAAGCAAGTTAATTTTTATTATTTTTTTAATAATAATAAATTGTTTAATTCAACCTATAAATATAATTTTCATTAGGGAGTTACATAGACCCCACATTAATTGCTATGTATGCTGTGCTTTCTAGGGTTAGGCTGTTAATTTAGACAGATGTTATCGGGTAATTAGATAGGATCCTTTGGCATGGAACAATAATAATAGTAATAATAATAATAATAATAATAATAATAATAATAATTCTACCTCAGATGGATTTAACATATCGGCTCTGAAGTCAACAATGATCTTTTTGACGGGTATCGATGTTGGACCTACAAGGAAGCCGTTGAAGCCTTTGTCTAGCGAAGAATTCCAACGAATGTCCAAGAAACTCGCCTCTTTAATGTAGACTAATTAATAACTAAATGGGTTCACGTCGTGTTTGGATTTGTTTTTCAAATTTGTTTTACAATCCTTGAATTTGAGTATATAAATTTTAATGTTACTGTTGGGTCTGATAATAACTGGAAATAAAATCTTCAACCACTGGTTCTTGCAATACCCACTATTTTCATTATATCTTGAGCTTAAATTTATGTATATCAAAAGGGACATCATTAAATTTTATCAGCAGTACGATAAGAAAAAGCGCCATCATCAGTCACGTGACTCGCGATATTGCAACACTGCAAAGGCAGAAAATTCTATTTGGAATGTTTGGCAGAAAGCTTTGGAAATTAAGTTACAAGTGTACCTCATAATACGTAAGGGTATGTCTGGCATGACGTCGTCAGAAAAACGCCCGGTGGCACCGTTCGTCCCAAAAGGAGTTCGCACTGCTCGTGACGAATATTCTTCCGAAACCTCATTTCGCTCTCAACGAGATCGCAATATAAGTATAAGAAGCGAGTATAAGAAGCCGGTGAACAGAGTACACATATCAAGCGCTTTCATTTATATTCGTTCCTTCCTCCTGAACATCTAAGGTTATATGATGGAGGGGACCTACAGCTTTACGTGGGATCCGAACTACGTATCGCTACATAATCTGAATACAGCAGACGGTCTCCCATCCAACTACTTTCTAGACCCAATGTCGCTTAGCTTTGCTCATCGATGGGAAGCGGTGTTACGAAGCAGCCACGACATAGCCCTAGTAATTGCACACGAGAGTGAATAACTGAATGAAAATCTATAAGACCTAAGCAGAATGGTAGAGATGGCATTGAAATGTAGCATTTCTCTGTCATATTTACCATTGATCAGGTCTTACATATCCTCATTCTTTTATTCACTTCCATGTAAAATTTCCTTTTCTGCACATGGTAGACTATACGTATACTGGACTGAAATCTAAATATACACAGTATTATCGGGAAATCCACTTTTAGTTGTTTCGGAATCAAGCAGTAGTACAGTGGCAGGCATGCCGAACGGGTGTGAGGGGGACGATGCCCACTCGGCGTTCGGTTCGACAGAAGGGGTAGGGGGCGATGCACCCTGAGTGTCCGAGAGGAGAGAAGGGAAAGGGCTTGGGATCATGGAAGCCCGCAGGATTTTTTCCAAGGGGGGGCAAAATTTAATGTATTAATAGGTAGGGACCTGAGCAAGTAAAAAATTTTGACAGGTGCTTGAGTTGGCGCTGCCAACTTGGCGGGATAATTTTAAGGGGGGACTTCTGAACAAATAAAAAGGTAGCAACCTTTTATCATGCACACAAATAAAATTTTCACCCTTTAGGAGGCAGTTGGATACTTTTCAGCAAGTTTAGGATATAAATATTTTCTTAGAAAATATTTAATATATTTTCTTGGCATTTCCAGGGGGGGCAAGCGCCCCCCCTTGCCCCTACCTGCGGGCGCCCATGCTTGGGATGGAAAGAGCGGCCGATGAAAAACGGAAAGGGGGTAAAAGAGGGTAACTGGCAAACGGGCAGAAAACTAATTGTTATCAGTACGTTTAATCTAGAAAGGTCATTAAGGTTGACGGTGATGAAATGCTTTAGTTTCAAAAGAAATATGCGTGACAGGACCCTAAGAAGAAGAAGACGAAGAAGGAACTTATACTGTATATATACACGAAGGTTGTTCAAAAAGTAAGTTTACAAGGTGTTTTGAAGAAACTGTTTTATTATAAGGCAAGTAATTATCACAAGTATGTCAACAACTTATTGCTACTTTTCTACATAATCACCAAACAGATTCAAACATTTGTCGTACGTGGGACAAGCTTTCCGATGCCGGTCGAGTAAAATGTAGGATCCTTAGTTTTTAACCAGTTTCGTACGGCCACTTCTGCATCAGTATTGTTTTGAAATTGTCTACCTCCGAGGTGTTCTTTAAGGGCTGGAAACAAATAGAAGTCGCTTGGTGCAAGATCAGGACTATGGGGGGAGGGTGATCCATGACTTCCCAGTGGAACGATTCCAAAAGTTGGCCTGTTTGATTTACAGTGTGAGAGAGTGCATTATCATGCAAGAACACCACACCTGCAGTAAGAAACCCGTGACGTTTGCGTCTGATATCCATGCAGAGTCGCTGTAAAATTTCACACTAAGAAGTGGCATTTTCCATGAATTCAACATGCAAAACGCCTTGATGGTCCAAAAAAATCGTTACCATCACTTACCAGCTGATAATGCAATCTTGAACGTTTTGGTTCGTGGTGACCCCGAATATTGCCACTTTATAGTGTTGCCACACATGCCTAACAAAATATTGTACTGCCAACAACATTATTGTACTATGCATAAATACACTGGTAATTAACCTTGTAAACTTATTTTTTGAACAATCCTCGTGTATATATACTTATTATTATTATTATTGATGTTGTTATTATATCATTATTATTATTGTTGTTACTATTGTTATCATTATTATTATTATTATTATTATTAATTGATTAATTATTTATGTTACAATTATTTAATGCATTCATTACACCTGTACTTTAAGACACATACTAAAATATACACTTACGTAAGATACACAACGTTTGTACATACTCATAATAATGTATTCCCCAAATCTTCATGAACAAAAAATTCGTAAAACGTACACACTTATAGGATGCACACATAATATGTACCTATACTCACAAACTCCTTGCGCTCACACTTTATTTTATTATTATTGTTATTATTATAATTATTATTATTATTATTATTAATGAAGTAGAATTATAGTTAACGAAGCTAATTATTTATTCATTATCCTCTTTATTATTCTTTATTTCTCTACCGTTCTTTCTCTATTCCAAGATAGAGAGCCCAGGAAAACAATGCCTTCCAACATCAAGAGGAAGGGGCCACCAGCCTGATCCTTGAACTTGTAAAAATGAAACTGCTAACAGCCGAAACATTTTCCTTAAACATATAAATTAACCAGTGGGAAACGAACCCCTTACCACAATATCTTACACACGGGCGGTCCAAAACAATAAAAATGAAAAATATATTTCTCATGGCATTTGCCCATATTCCACTCCACTAACGATGTAGGGAATTTTTATTCCAACTTCGTTAGTGGTAGTGGAATACGGGCAAATGTAATGAGAAATATATTTTTCATTTTCATTTTTTGAACCATCTTGTGTCTGTCTATAAAGACTTACGCTTTTTAACCCTGACACTCAGAATTATAAGTTGACGTTTTCGCACCACTGTATAATAACGTCTCACTGTGTTTGAAGGAATGAAAGTGGTTATAATACGAATTTTATTGAGTGAAGAATATTTATTTCAAATTATATTTTGGTTTTTAAGCTTTAATATTTTAAACTTTAATATTTAATGTAATGATAGTTTCACTAAAAAGTACAATAAGCGGATTACCGTTAGAATTAATAATAGATAACGATAATAATAGTATAGTATCAAACAATAACTTAATAGATAATAGAAATTGTATATTTTATTTCTGAACCAGTAGTGCCGGAATTGTTTTGTTTTTTCGCAAGTTTATGTATGATCCGACACAATTCCCCAATGCAGAACTAGAGCTGCTGTGCCTAACTCCAATTGAATTGCGATACCCTAATCCGATTGTGAACTATTACCTCAACCTATGAACTGTAATTTATGCTGTGGCACGTGACAAAAATGTAATGTAGGCGCGTATGTGAATTATAAAAAGATGCCGGAACCTGCATTATTATAAATAATATAACCAAACCGAACAAACACGAAAGAAGAAGGAGGGAAGTTTTTATTTTGAGAAACAATAATACTCTTATAGAAAACCTGAAACATTTTTTACTACGAAAAGATTACAAAAAGAATTTTAAAGTTATCAAATTTGTCTTATTTAAATATTCCATTAAGTTTAATAAATTAGTTTTATTTAAAGTATTAATGTATTATAACGTTAAATCTTGTAGTTAACGTATGTTAAATATAATTTAAAGAAATTAAATTTAAAGCGACAAGCTTGACCTTCGTGAAATGAGAAATCATCGCGCGGAACGTTTGAAAGGTATAAATACCGACGCCCTAAACCGGAAACGTAATATTATTTTATTTTTAATCATGACCAGTAAAAACTTCATTTTACGTAATGATATTATCAGAAAATACAAAATGTTTCTAAAATCGAGCAATTTGTTCTCGTATTCCTGAACTCGAATCTTTCGAATTCTATACCCTGTGGCTACGGCTTACATGCTAATCTCAAACTAAATACATCTGCGTTGTTTATCTTTCTCCTAATTCTACTGACTATCGAAAATTCTGTGACTACCTCACTTCCAACGTGGAATACCTTCTTTCCCACTCTCCCTTCGCTGAAATCTCCATTTTAGGAAATTTCAATGTTCAGCACCAACACATTTCGATTTCCTCCCATTTCACTGACATTCCTGGTGAACTAGCTTACAACTTTTCTATCCTAAATGACCTAGAGCAGATTGTAAGGCACCCTACTCGTATCCCCGATCGCCTTGGAGGTAGGCCTAACATTCTGGATTTATTTCTTACCTCTCATCCTTCTTATTCTGTGAAACTTTTCTCTTCATTAGGCTCCCCCGATCACATTCTTATATCTGTTTCCTGTCCTATCGCTCCAATTTGGATCATCCCAAAAGGAGGTGCCTTTGGCACTTCGGCCCTCCTGTGGCCCTTCTGGGTGTGCTTGGCGCATCACAGAGGTCATTCTCTCGGGCATGGAGGCGTACATTCCATATTCTATTCCAACTACTAATGCAAAAAACCTTCGTTTAACTTTACTTGCTCTAATGCTATCCACAACAGAGAGGAGGCTTTCAGAACGTACCGTCGCCATCCAACTCCTGACTCTTACTAAGCTGATATTTCTGCCTGGAATCGTGCAAAATCTGTTCTTTGACTCGCCAAAAATTCCTTCATCCGACAAAAAATGTGAAAAACTATCCAATTCTAATTCTTCTCGCTCTTTCTGGCATCCAGCTAAGAACCTCTTCAACAACTTTACTTCTTCTTTCCCTTCTCTTTTCCATTCCGACGGCACAGTTGCCGTCTCTTTTCTGACAAAGCTGAACTCTTCGCTCAAACTTTCGCTTACAATTCAGCCCTGGATGATTCCGGTGGTATTCCTCCATCTCCTCCCCCTCTGACTTTATTACGTCTGAAATTAGAATCTCTTCTAAAGATGTTTTTCCTGCCCTAGCTGGGCTCAACTCTAGGAAGGCGTACAGTCCTGATGGTGTTCTTCCTGTTGTTCTTAAGAACTGTGCTTCTGTGCTGACACCCTGCCTAGGCAAACTCTTTCTTCTTTGTCTCTCATCTGGTACTTTTCCTTCCTGCTGGAAGTTCGCTTTCATTCATCCTGTCCCAAAGAAGGGTGACCAGCTGACCGCTCTCAACCCTCCAACTATCGTCCAATTGCTTTGATTTCTTACCTTTCCAAAGTTTTTGAATATATCCTTAATAGGAAGATTCTAAAACACCTTTCTTCTCACAAACTTCTTTCAGATCGTCAGTATGAATTCCGCAAGGGACGCTCTACTGGCGATCTTCTTGTATATCTCTCTGACTCTTGGTCATCCTCCTTTCGAGATTTCGGTGAAACTTTTGCTACTGCGCTAGACATATCAAAAGCTTTTGATAGAGTCTGGCACAAATCTTTAATTTCCAAACTGCTCTCCTTTGGTTTCTATCCTTCTATCTGTGCCTTCATCTCCAATTTCCTTTCTGGACGATCTATAACTGCAGTTGTAGATGGCCACTGTTCTTCTCCTAAAGCTATTAACAGTGGTGTTCCTCAGGGTTCTGTCCTGTTACCCACTCTTTACCTTTTGTTTATCAATGATCTTTTAATTCGCACTTCCTGTCCTATTCACTCCTATGCCGATGATTCCACTCTTCACTTCTCCACCTGCTTTCCAAAGCGTCCATCACATCAGTCACTTCATGATTCGCGTAGGACGGCTATGGGACACCTGACCTCTGATCTTTCTGCTATATCTGATTTGGGAAGAGAAAACCGTGTGGCTTTCAATGCTTCAAAACCTCAGTTCCTCAATCTGTCTACTCGTAACAATCTTCCACACGACTATCCCCTCACCTTCAACAATACATAACTCTGTCCTTCCTCTTCTCTTAACATTTTTGGCGTTTCCTTTTCTCGTGATCTTTTCTGGAAACATCACATACACTCTCTTTCCAAAACAGCTTCTAAGAGGTTAGGTGTGCTGTACCGCCTCCGCAGTTTCTTCACCCCTACTCAGTTGCTGTCTCTGTACAGTGGTCTTATTCGCCCCAGTATGGAGTATGCTTCTCATGTGTGGAGTGGTTCAACCCACACAGCCGTACTTGTGCGTGTAGAATCAAAGACTTTTCGTCTCATCAATTCCCCGCCTCTTACTGATTGTCTTCAATCTCTCTCTCTTCGCCGCAATGTTGCCTCACTCTCTCTTTACTATCGCTATCATAAAGACATTGCTCTTCTAAAATCTCTAAGTGCATGCCTCCTCCTTTAAGGAGAGCACGCAGTACCAGACTTTCTACACTTTCTTATTCTTTTTCTGTCCAACTCTCTAACGCAAGAGTTAATCGGTATTTTCAGTCTTTCATCTACTCAACCGGTCAACTCTGGAACAATCTTCAAGAATCCATCTTTCCTCCTGACTAAGACCTCCTATCTTTCAAACGCAGAGTGTCTAGGCATCTTTTAAACCCCAGTCCTTGATTTTGGCTTTCTTCTTCTATGGGAGGGGCGGTTTTTGCGGGCATTTGCCCTTGGCCCCTCCTTCCTGCATAAAAAACCCAAATGTGTGTGTGTGTGTGTGTGTGTGTATGTGTGTGTGTATACATAGGGTTGCGCGAGTTTAGAAACCCCTTGTACATACGGTGGTAGAGATGCCTGGACACTGCGTTTGAAAGGTTTGAGGTCATGGACAGAGGGAAAGACGGTCTGAGGAAGATTGTTCCAGAGTTTACCGGTTGAGTAGACGAAAGATTGAAAATACCGAGTAACCTTTGCTTTAGAGAGTTGTAGAGAAAAGGAATGAGAATGTGTCGAAAGTCTGGTACTGCGTGCTCTTCTTAATTAACCCGAGAGTAGTGGCGCGGGGTAAAAAAATTACACGGACTCATTTAAGCTCATACGGGGCTAAAAAACGGCGCCATCACTCTCGGATTAAAGGAGGAGCCATACAGTCACATAGTTCAGAAGAGCAGTTTCCGTTATAATAGCGATAGTAAAGAGAGAGTGAGGCAACATTGCGGTAAAGGAAGAGGAATTGAAGAAAGTCAGTAAGAGGCGGGGAATTAATGGAGATGAAAAGCCTTTGATTCCAGCCGGTCAAGTAGAGTTGTGTGGGTTGAACCACCCCACACATGAGAAGCATACTCCATACATGGGCGAACAAGACCCCTGTACAGAGACAGCAACTGAAGGGGGGTGAAGAAACTACGAAGACGGTACAGCACACCTAACTTCTTAGATGTTGCTTTAGAAAGAGAGTATATGTGATCGTTCGAGGAAGGATCATGAGAAAAGGAAACGCCAAGCATGTTAAAAGAAGAGGAAAGATTGAGTTGTGTATTGTTGGAGATAAGGGGAAGATTGTGGAAGATTGTGACGAGCAGACAGATGAAGGAGCTGAAATTTTGAGGCATTGAAAGCCACAAGGTTTTCTCTCCCCAATTCAGATATAGCAGAAAGATCAGAGGTCAGGTGTCCCATAGCCGTCCTACGCGAATCATGAAGTGACTGATGTGATGGACGCTTTGGAAAGCAGGTGGAGAAGTGAAGAGTGGAATCATCGGCATAGGAGTGAATAGGACAGGAAGTGCGAATTAAAAGATCATTTATAAATAAAAGGAAAAGAGTGGGTGACCGGACCCTTGGATTTCTTTGCATGGGGCTTTATCAAATCAAATGTCTATCAAACGAGGGTTACAGATCTGCAAGATTTACGTGCTCGTATCGTAACAGCAGTTACAAAAATAACTCCTGTCATGTTCCAAAATGTGTTCCGCAATGCTGCTGACAGACTCGAACTCTGTAGAGATACTGATGGTACTCACGTAGAATCATATGCTTAAGTATTCATTAAATGTATGCCTTCTATTATATTGTTATTGAATTTTACCCTTTTAGCTACTGAAATAGATAGGACTTTATAAACGGGTAGCGTACGATTCAGCGCCGCCACTTCAGCGCCGACGTTTCAGCGCCGCCATTTCAGCGCCAGGCCACTTCAGCGCCAGACTATTCAGCGACGGGCCCTTTCAGCGCCCGCCACAATAGTTTCAAGACAACTCAATAAAATGTGCAGGCTAAGGATCGATATATCTAATGAAAATAATTAATTCAATTTTTTTATTTTATGTGCAGGTACTAATTTTTTTTTATAATGGAAGGAAAATAAAGGGTTCACAAATTCTGAAATAAAAAAAGGAAAAATGATATAAGTGTTGGGAGCAAAATATTCTGAAATTACATCATTAGTTATATGAATAAATATTCTTAACCTAACCTAACCTAACCTAACTTGAAGCCGGCTAACTACGGCTAACGCCTGCGGCGGGCTGTTTTTAACCTAACCTAACCTAACCTAACCAAACCTAACCTAACCTAATCCCAACACTAATTTTTTTTATAATGGAAGGAAAATAAAGTACCATAACCAAAACCAAACCAACATTATACAAAGTTAATAACAAGTAATGTTAATAAAACAAGTTAAGTCAAAACAAGTATAGTCAATAAAAAGAACAGAGAAAATGACCGGCACTGAAAGGGCCCGTCGCTGAATAGTCTGGCGCTGAAGTGGCCTGGCGCTGAAGTGGCGGCGCTGAAGTGGCCTGGCGCTGAAGTGGCGGCGCTGAAGTGGCCCATCCCCTTTATAAACACCCTGTACATATATTACCACACACCTTCATATAATTGGTTGTTAAGGTACAAAAATGTGACGTTATAGTAGGGCCGCATTTAGGGGGTGGCGCATCGGGCAAATGTCCAAGGCCCCGCGCCCGATGGGCCCCGCAAATTTCAACTGAAAAAAATTAAACGTCACTTATTTGCCATCTGCGACGAGTTTTACTTTTTCCAGCAGGCGGCATGGCATCAGGCATTCTAATATCCGCTTTGATGGTGTTTAATTTGTTGTTCTTGCTAGTGTTACTCATTTCTAATGTAACTAACTTACTTCTTGTTGTTTCTGTTGCAGATTCATGATTTATGTTCTTATTTTTGGCATTGTAATACGTGCAACATGGAAACGAGCCGTGACCGGGATCGAAGGAGGAAATATAAACCCGGTAGTGAAAAGCGTAAGAATAAGAAGCGCAGAGAAGAGTTTCTTGCGACGGTGCCGAAACTGACTAATTGGATTAAATCATCAGCAACTAAGTCAGCCCCTTCAGCAGGCCCACCAGCTGCCTCCGCTACTTCAGCAGCTGCGTTTTCAGAAGACGCGTCTACGTCAGTGCGTTCAGCAAGCCCAGCAGCTGCCTCCACTACTTCAGCAGCTGCATTTTCAGGAGACTCGTCTGCGTCAACCCCTTCAGCAGGCCCACCAGTTGCCTCCGCTACATCAGCAGCTGCGTCTTCAGAAGACCCGTCTACGTCAGTGCGTTCAGCAGGCCCACCAGCTTCAGGACATGCAGTTAATGACATTGGTTTGTGGCCACAAGTGCTGACCGATGACTTTAGAGAGTTCTGGATAGAGCGGGGAACATCAGATTGCCGAAATTATGACAGCGACTTCAGTAACTCTTCAACTACTGAAAGTGGTACAACACGCCGATGTACGAAGACATTATTTGTTAAGAAACATAGCCTCACGAATGAGAGGATTGAGGTGTCATGGCTGTGCTATTCTGAGTCCACAGGCTGTGTTTACTGTTTTGTCTGTAAATTAATGTCGAGAGTGGACAGCAAGTTCACAATCGGGTTCAACGACTGGCAGCATGGTAGACAATCGGTCGAAGCACACGGAAAATGTGAGCAACATATGGAGTCGATGAGATATTTGTTGGTTAGAAAGTCTGTCCCCGGCTGTGTTGATTCGAAACTAGTGAACCAGTTTGAAAAGGAGTGCAACTACTGGCAGGAAGTCTTGCGGCGCTGTGCCGACGCTATCAAGTACTGTATATCACGTCACGAGGACTAGCAATTCGTGGACACGACTCCCGTTTCGGTTCACCAAACAACGGCAACTATTACGGAATTTTGGAATTTTTAAGTAAGTATGACAGTTTTCTAGCTGCGCATATAAGCGAGCATGCCAACAAAGGTAGCGGACACACCTCGTATCTCTCTCATTTCATTTGCGAGGAACTCATACTGTTGATGGCCGATAAAGTACTTCAGAAGATTATCCGAGAAATCCAGCAGTCAAAATACTACTCTCTATCCGTCGACTCTACGCCTGATGTTTCCCACACCGATCAACTGTGCTTCACCGTCCGATATGTGGTTGAGTCTGGGTCCGTCGAGCGATTTCTACAGTTCATATCTATGAACACACATACAGGGAAAGGAATCGCCGACGTGGTCCTCAACTTTCTGGACACACATGGCACTCGAATTGGAGACTGCAGAGGACAGTCTTATGATAACGCAAGCAATATGGCAGAGAAATACAACGGCGTAAAGAGCCACATCAAGTCAAAATCTCTGTATGCTGAGTTTGTGCCATGCATGTGCCACTCACTAAATCTTGTGGGTAAATCAGCAGTGGACAGTTGCACAGCAGCCGTTGAATTGTTTATGTTCATTCAGAATATCTACACGTTTCTCGTCTCCTCGACATACCGATGGCGTCGACATGTAAAGGTTCTCGATAGTAGTTCCCGTAGTGAGAAACTAAAGGTCGACAAAAGTCTCTCCGATACCCGCTGGTCAGCCAGATCAGATGCCGTCCAATCTTTAACCGAAGGCTACGCCGAGAATATCGTGGTACTGGATGAGCTAGCAGCAGATACCAGCCAAACTGCGGAAGCCAGGATCGAAGCCAGGGGATTGTCTAAACAGCTTCAACAACTCGAAACAGCCATTTTATTGGTTTTATGGAACACTATTCTCGAACGATTTCAAAAAACGAATGCATCTCTGCAAAAACAAGGAATGTCATTAGACTCAGCCACCCTCTTGCTGAAATCACTACTGCAATTTGTTGAAGATCTCAGATCAAGATTTGACGAATTCGAGAACCAGGGCATCGGAAAGTGTGGTCATCGAGTATACAAGGAATCGACTCAACGCACAAAGAAGAGAAAGCGCCATCATGACGAAATCGGAACTGCCGAAGATACGAACCTGACACCAAGAGATTCATTTCGGACCACTGCATTTCTACCGATGATTGATAAACTGTGTACCACTCTGAACACTCGTCTAGAAGCGTACGCTGTCCTGCAGAAAAGATTTGGATTTTTGGATTTCCTTCTAGTCCTGGACATCGACAGTCTTCGAAGGTCAGCTGAACATCTAGTAGAATGCTATCCGGCTGATCTGGAGAAAGAGCTGGTAACAGAAGTTGTGCAGTTCGCTGCCCTAATGAAACTCACCGAAAGTGAAACAGAATCCCAGACGGAACGTGAAGACATGTGCAACAGATTTTATCGGCATATGAACACAAACGAACTGAAAGGAACATTCCCAGACATGGAAATAGCAATGAGAATATACCTGTGTATGTTTGTCACGAACTGTTCTGGTGATTCATTCTCGAAACTCAAACTGATCAAAAATTACCTTCGCTCCACAATGGGCCACTGGGCCAGGAGCACCTTTCGTCCCTGGCGCTGTTGAGTATAGAGCATGAGGTGTTGCAGTCGGTGAGTTTCGAGGACACAATCACGCAGTTTTCCAAACAAAAAGCCAGGAAGCGTCATATGTAATATTCATTACAAATCTACACTCTATCTACAGTACAGTAAGCTGTACAGTTTAGCTGTTTATTAAGTGCATTACAACTGTGTAGCTGTTTATTAAGTGCATTACAATAACTGTGTAGGTGTTTGTTAAGTGCATTATAACTGTGTAGCCTACTAGTGTAGCTGTATACACTGTATGTGTACACTGTACATAGTTAAGTTATAGTCTTTAATATCACATTAATAAGCCGAATGGCTTCCGCATGTGTGGTTTGTGTGTTAAAAAAGGTGCCCGGACAGTTCGCTACTGGACATTTCGCTACTAGGACATTTCGCTACTAGGACATTTCTCTACCATATATAAATTTACCAGTAAGTAAAATTAAAAAGGTAATAAAATTTATTAAAAAATTACGAGAATTATTAAATGAATACAAGGATTATTAAATGATTACATGAATTACATAAATTATTACGCATGATTACATGAATTATTAAAAGAATTTTATTTTTTAAAAAGAATGAAAGAATGCATAAAACATTTGATACAATAAAATATCTAAAAATATTTAAGATTATGCGCAATAGCGCGAAGGAATTCCAGTTTATTTCCAGAATCGTATCTTTTCAGTAAATTATGGATCCTCTGCTCACAGTCCCTATACGTTTTCTTCTGAGTTGCGTTTAGGTTAGGTTAGGTTAGGTAACGTTACAGTATAAACAATTAAAAGAACACAAGACATACAAAACATTAAAAGAACAACGGAAATATAAGAATTAGAAGAACAAAAGGCAAAGGATATAAAAAAAATATTCCAATCAAACCAATTAAAAATTAAAATGTAGATAGAGGAACCAACCTTTATGGAAGCGCGAGTGACCAGACACTGAATTGCTAATAAAGAAGCCCTAACAAGGTGAATAACGGTGAGTATTTTTCTCGAAAATTCTAAAATTAGTTGGTACGTTATGTTGCTATTTTTTGTATTTAAGTAACCAAAAGGGGAGAGGCAGAGGGATCAATGTTAAATGTCGGTTTTTATAAAAAGAGATTCTAAAATTCTAAAAATTCTAAGAGAAGTGTCATCAGATGATGAGGCTAAAATTTTAAAATGTTTATCCAAAAGGGCAAGATCGCAGGACTGGGCATGTTCTCTTATAGGAGAAAATTCTTTAACGACAGCGAAGTTAGATGCCGGTAGCGAAATGTCCTAGTAGCGAAATGTCCTAGTAGCGAAATGTCCGGTCCTGCGTTATAGTCTACGAAAATGAAAACATTTTTATGTAGGAGTCGAGGTCCTTTCGTATATATTAATAGGGAAACCAAACCAACGGAAGAATAACTTCTATTCAATTTATCCAAGTTGTTTTTAAAAATTGGCGATTGACTTTCTTTAAAAACTTAACGCCACTACCTGTTCCGCTAACAATTTTGAAAATTAGCGGCGCTAACAGTATTGCTAATAAAAAGTTAGCGCCGCTAATCTCAGTACTGTGTATTGCCTGAGTGGGGAAAACACGAGAGTTTTATAATGTTCAAATAAAATTTTTATTCTGTATTTTTCCAAGAAAGATGTTTACAGTATTTTTAGTATCTCTTTTCCCCTCTACCCACGCATTAATGTAATCCCACGCATTAATGTAATCCCCTTTACCCGTTAAACCTATATAACATGTTGAATAATAGATGAGAGCTTAGGAGTTTGAGAGGGACCAAGAAAACATTTAGCTTGGAACTCGCTTTTAAGAAGAATACTCTCTTCACTCGACTTGTCCCTCTATCGACTTAAATTTTTTATCGACTCGTCGTCCTATTGACTCGTCGTCCTATTGACTCGTCGTTCTATTGACTCGTCGTTCTATTGACTCGTCGTTCTATTGACTCGTCGTTCTATTGACTCGTCGTTCTATTGACTCGTCGTTCTATTGACGCGTCGTTCTATTGACTCGTCGTTCTATAATAAAGTAACTTTTATAAAATCTCATAATTATTCCTAACCTTCACATACAAATTCGGCCTAAAGGCTATCGATCATAAAATTTGAGGGATTTCGAAACGAACTAAACGGCCTGGAAGATATGCCTGTCACCAATAACAGTCAACGAAGAACAAGAAAATAACCAACACACAAACACAGACGTACATTCAATTTCCTAAAATTTACATAAATAAAATATATATATATATACCGGTATATATATATATATATATATATAGTGGGGTGGGGTGAGGGGTGGGCGTATGGGCGGATTGATAAACTATGTGAGAAACGTTAAAATTTTGCTTTTACTTTCGATTAAGCTGCAATTACAAATGTCTTAAGCATTGATTTATATATACAGAGGGTTGACAAAAGTAAATAGACACCAAGATGATTGTCCTCGGGAACAAATAGCAAAGCTCATTAATGAAATGCCAGAAAGTATGTCAGTTTTACATAATGCAAAGTGGAAATCAACACAATTCCATCTATATTCATTCAATAATTTTTTTATTATTTTTTAACTTTTATTATCAAATAAAAAACTACGGAAAAACCGAAGGTGTCTATTTACTTTTGTTAACCCTCTCGATCGCGATCTACCAGTATATCGCAGAGCAATTTTTAGTAGAGCACAGAATGCTCAGTAGCTTAGCCTAGCAACAGAGACCTCACATTTCACAATACTAAAGCTACTACCAAAAATTAGCGTTCTTTATGTTATCACCTCCATTATCGGTAGCAAATTTATTTGTTTTATCTTCGTGTTTACCAGTCATTTAACAAAAAATAACAAAGTTTAACTTTAATAATTCTGAGAGATATTTAATTAATGTCACAGAAAATGATACCACTAACTTTAATTTCTGCCAAAATTTCATACCACGGTAAGCTGAGCTGTTATAAGCATGTGTCACTTAAGTGACGGGTCAGTCATTTGGAATAATCGGTGGGGAAGGTCAGTCTTCAGTACAATTGCATTAACACCGTTAAAATGAGTGCTGGACCAAGTGCCAAGAAACGAAAAACTTACAACTTTCACAGTGAGTGGGAGACGGCATATTTTTTTACGATGAAAAATTCCAAATGTGTGTGTTTAATTTGCCATGCATGTGTCGCTTTCGTCAAAAAGGGGAATTTAGAGAGGCATTTTAAAACTATTCACAAGCGGTATGACAGTGATTTCCCAGCTGAAAGTGAACTACGTAAGAGAAAAGTCAATGGACTTAAGTCTCAACTTAGTGCTCAGCAGTCTATCTTTACAGGGCCTAGCACAAAATCGAAAGCAGCAACGATTGCGTCATTTCGGGTGAGCCGTGTCTTGCGAAACACAAGAAACCTTTTCAGGATGGAGAAATATTCAAAGAAGCATTTTCAGAGGCAGCAGAGCCGTTGTTTCAGAATTTCAGTAATAAATCGGAAATATTGTCTGCTATTAACCAGCTTCAGCATCCAGAAACACTGTGATGCGGCGTTGTGAAGTAATGGATGAGAATTTGGTGGAACAACTGAAGAAAGACATACATGACTGCGTATTCTTTTCACTTCAGTTTGATGACTCGACAGATGTGATAGACACATTACAGTTATGCATTTTTATTAGAATCGTGTTTAAAGATATGACTGCCAGAGAAGAACTGCTTAAAATCCTACCTTTAAGAGGGAAAACAAGAGGGAAAACTCGAGGTGAGGACATTTTTCATGCATTCAGTGAGTTTGTTAACGACACACAATTCCCACTTCACAAGCTTGTGAGCATAACAACTGATGGATCACCTGCTATGACTGGCCGCTCCAATGGGTTCATCGCCCTGTACAAAAGTGACAAAAGGTTTCCATACTTCTTTAATTATCACTGCATAATTCACCAACAAGCATTGTGTGGTAAAATGTTGAATATTAAAGAAATTATGGATACTTCCCATAAGATTGTGTGTTCTATTCGGGCGAGAAGTCTACAAAGGCGTCTCTTCCAGTCTCAGCTAGAAGAAAATAAAGCAGAACACACTGACCTTTTGTTGCACACTGATGTCAGGTGACTAAGTAGAGGTAAATTCCTGCAGAGGTTTAGGGATCTCTTACCTGAAATTAAAGACTTTCTGAAGTTAAAAGAAACATATTACAAAAAGTTGGAAGACGAAGTGTGGCTGTTAGATTTAGCTTTTTTGACTGACACCACTGCTTTTCTAAATCAGCTAAACTTAGAGTTGCAAGGCAAAAACAAAACTATTGTTGAAATGATTATTGATTACCTCAGTGAATGCTTTTAGACAAAAACTAGAACTGGTATCCTCACAGCTGCAGCGACACCAACTGCGGAACTTCAAAAACATGTCAGAGCTGGAAAGTCAGGGGAAAGAATGCGACCATTTCGACAGTGTTCGATACGTTGAAGAGTTGCAGAATGTTATTACAGACTTCAACAGACGGTTCCAAGACTTAGCAACACTGGAACCTGTATAGCAACATTCATGTGCTTCCCATTTGGTGCAAACTTTGACATTGATGATATTGCATCAAAAATGGCCTTATTGTTTAATATGGACATATCTGCAATCGAGAATGAAATTCTGACTCTGCGAAACGACATTCAAATCAAATCCAGGTCTTCAGAAGGAAACTTTTGGCACCTACTTCTTGAAGAAAAGTATCCGAATGTCACAAAAAGTGCTATGTACTTGACAGCATTTTTTGGATCAACCTACCTTTGTGAGTCAACGTTCTCACACATGAATATCATCAAATCAAAATACCGAGCCACTCTGACAGATGATCACCTGGATGCTTGTTTGAGGCTAGCAATCAGCAGCTACAATCCGGACTACACACGGCTTGCTGATGCCATGCAGTGCAAATCATCACATCAGTAAAGTAAGCTCTTCCTATTCCAGTATACCTAATTTCTAATAAGTTTGGGGGTTAAAATTTAATGAAAAATATATCTGTGTGCATTTGGCAATATATTTTTATATTCACTTCATTTTATTCTTGGTTACTCTCTCTCTCTCTCTCTCTCATATATATATATATATATATATATATATAACTGGGCTGGTGGATCGTATAGGAAGAACTTTGGAAAAAGTAGATCCCATCTCAGTAAAGTTTGGCCACCCTGCAGTCTAAGACCTTGATTTCGTCTCTCTCCTTTTCCTTCTGTTGAAAGAGGAGAGCGGGGGCATTTTCACGGAAGTTCGCTCATGACGCCTCCTTCCTGAATACATATATATATATATATATATATATATATATTTATTCAGGATGAAGGTAAAGACGTAGAATACTGAAAGCATGTTTAATTTCAGTCCAATCGACAACGTTTCGGGTTACCTCACCCATCATCAGGCTTATCAAAAAAATAAACTAAAATTAATAAATAAAGATATAAAATCACAATAAAATTAGACATAAAAGGTAAAAAACCCAAACTAACACCATCATAAAAAGATAAAAAATAAGTAAAAGAAAAATCAGTATAAAATAAAATCAATAAAAGATAAAAAAAAAAATCAGTAAAAGGCAAAAATCAGTTAAAGTAAAAACAGAAACGTACCTGTATCAGGCACATGACCTAAATAAACTAGACAGGACAGGAAAAACAGTGCAGAAGGAAAACTTGGTTGGTTGTAAACTAATTAATATAGAGGGGGAAACAGCTCGAATCAAGATTAAGACTGGGGTTTAAATATTTTATACGAAGGGATTCATAAATACGGATGGAGGATAAACAGCTAAAAGACTTTAATATTTTAAAATCATCTATAGTTACATCCACTTTGCAACTGATGAAGTGATTCCTAATGGCAGATAATTCCTTCTTGGAGAGAGACATTGAAAAGCTTTGAGCCTTGTATTCTGAAGGTATTTTCCATTCTCGTTTTCATGGCCCCTTGTCCCACCGCATCTGGGACCATACAAAATCTGCCTCTTCTCTCATTCCAGTTTGTTTCTATTTCATTTCCAAGGTTAGGGACAGAGCCCTGAAGTATTTTCCATATGTATATTATTGTGTACGGCTCGCGCCTTCTTTCGAAAGAGTGGAGTTCCAGGAATTGTAGTCGAGACCAGTAGTCTTCACCTTCCGTTTCTTCTATCTTAGACGTAAAAGTCCTTTGTATAGCTTCAATGTTCGCAATGTCTCGTTTTCTGTATTGGCTTGTGAGTATTGTGAGTACTGAACAATATTCAATTATTGGTAGGACTAGAGTCACTAGACTCTTCCATAATTTGAGCATGATGTTTGCTTTTCTGCTGTGGAAGCTCCTCCAGATGATTCCCATTATTTTTTTAGCCGTTGTAATTTTGATGTTATAGTGCTCTCTGAATTCTGCATCCGACGACATTATTACTCCAAGATCCCTAACTTGTGGATTTGGTGTTATCTGTTTGGTTTGCATAGTTTTGTACCATTTTTTCTGTAGCTCCTTGTTATTACCATATATCAACTTCTAAGATATGGTAATAACTAATAACAAGGAGCTACAGAAAAAGGGTACAAAACTATACATACCAAACAGATAACACCAAATCCACAAGTTAGGAATCTTGGAGTAATAATGTCGTCGGATGCAGAATTCAGAGAGCACTATAACATCAAAATTACAACGGCTAGAAAAATAATGGGAATCATCTGGAGGAGCTTCCACAGCAGAAAAGCAAACATCATGCTCAAATTATGGAAGAGTCTAGTGACTCTTGTCCTACCAATAATGTGTGTGTGTGTGTGTGTGTGTGTGTGTGTGTGTGTGTGTGTGACTTGGAGTTTTTCCCATTTTTCGAAAAAATTCGATTCGGCTGAAACCTTCCCAAATTATCACAACGAAGTAACGAGAGTAACGTGTCAAAATTCGCGGACGATACTAAAATAGGCGGTAAGGTTGTTAACGAGGACGATAGAAATAGGATTCAAGACGATGTAAATAGGATTATGGAGTGGACAGATAAGTGGCAGATGCAATTTAACGTAGACAAATGTAAAGTTTTGCATATAGGTTCTCGCAACAATAATTACACGTACACGATGGATGATAGGGAGTTAGCGAGCGTTGACGAGGAAGTAGATTTAGGCG
Source organism: Bathynomus jamesi (assembly GCA_023014485.1). Taxonomy (NCBI): domain Eukaryota; kingdom Metazoa; phylum Arthropoda; class Malacostraca; order Isopoda; family Cirolanidae; genus Bathynomus; species Bathynomus jamesi. The sequence continues at coordinate 7,894 of JAJOZX010000476.1, read as the reverse complement.
TACGCGTATCTAAGGATTTAAAGGTTAGGAACCAGTGCCTGGAGTCTTGCGCAAAAGCTAATAGGATGTTAGGCTTCATAGCGCGTAATTTCGAATTTAAATCGAAGGATATTATATTGCCCCTTTACAAGTCCCTATTCAGGCCTCATTTAGAATATGCCGTTCAGTTTTGGTGCCCGTACTTGCGTGAGGATATTGATAGGTTAGAAAGGGTTCAGCGTCGTGCCACGAAACTTATTCCGTCATTGCGCAATAAGCCTTATGAAGATAGGATTAAAGAGTTAGAACTGTATTCACTCGAAACTAGAAGATTAAGGGGGGAGCTTATTGAAGTTTTCAAAATTGTTAATAACATCGATAACGTAAATTTTGACAAATTGTTCACTTTCGATAATAGTAATACTCGCAATAACGGATTTAAGTTGCGTGGCAGACGTTTCATTACTAATATCGCTAAAAACTTCTTTACGTTTAAAGTAATTGATAAATGGAATAATCTTCCCGCGTCAGTTGTTCATTCTACCAGCGTTAATATGTTTAAGAACCGTCTTGACAGACATTTTAAAAGTATTAACGTTGTTTAATATAAAAAACAAAGTTAGCAACAGGAGCTCTGGTGGTGGTGCTCGAGGATGAGTCTGTTGACGATGAATGCCAGCTTGTGACATGCCAGCGTGTGATGCCAGCAATAAAATTATTATTAAAAAAAAAAAAAAAATTAGACTAACACGAACGTAGATGTAGCTCGTAGCGTAAACTAACCCACTTTTTGTTTAACTTTACCTACTTTTTTACTTTGCATGTCTGTAACTCTCTTTTCTTGCATGTTTGTAGTTTGCATGGTATGCCTGTGAGTTAAGACTGTGTTTGCATGGTTTGTAAGCGTTCTTATTTCACTTCTTTTCATCTTTCACCCCTCTCCTATTCTCTCCGACTATTTTTCTGACTTGTCGGCAGTGGCCGGCGGATGATGATGGTGAGTCTTTTTTCTCTTTTTCTGAATGAATGTTAACCCACGAATGATAGGTGTTGCTCCTTAATTAACCCCTTATTCTCTTCTCTTCTCTTAACCCCCCTACTCTTTCCTTTCTCTCGAGCTAACCTTAGATGGATCTTAAGGTCTTTGTTAGCCTTAGCTTCTGTAGATCTGTAGATAAGGTGTTTCTTTTATTTCGATTTTAAATAATGAGATATTTGATATATGGTTGGGTAAATATGGGAAACTGTCCCCCGTCTCATAAACTAATTTGAGTAGTTATTAAATATTTCACATTTACGACATCTCAAGTAATTCCAACATCTGTGCAAAATTTTGAGATAATCCATAGTGTTTGGTATTTCACCTTGAAAATTTTTGGTCAGATAAGCTTTGGTATTACCAAACGTTTACCAACTTTTTTCCAATCACGTTTTTGTGTGTGTGTGTGTGTGTGTGTGTGTTTCTTCGTGGAATGGGAAGAAGAGAAATAACTAAATAATGGACTAAATAATAATAATAATTAACAAAGGACTGTAGAGAAATAAATAATATTAAAAATGGTAATGCACCATTTTCGGTCAGAGTTAGATGCCTTGAAAGAGACGCTCCTCTCAAAGCCCAGTTACTCAGAAGTCGTTCAACATGTCAGAACCCCAAGAAGCGCGTCGGGCAGCGAGGGAAACGAAATCCCCTCCCCCAACTCCCCCCCTGAATGTGGGGTGGAAACGTAGCATGCAGGGGAAGCAGTCAACCTCCCTCCTGTTCAGGAGAGGACTCCTGCTCCCGATTTCATAATGAGGAACAGGGACTGTCCGATGCCAAGAGACGAGGCATCACTGCCCTCTTCCTTACCTTCGACTGCAGGGGAGAGGCGTTCGATTACTCAAACGCCTCGCTCGGCGGTGCCCCCTCCCACCGAAGAAGGAGGGGCACGCGCCTCCGTAAGGATATAAACACCGCTAACAGACCCTCACCAAGCCACAGAGTAGGGGAGGGGCCTCCTATCCCCCCAAGGTCATGCCACCCATCCCCCAGTCAGGCGAACCCTGCCTCAGGGAGATTGAGGGAAGAGGACGGGTAGGTCACAGTTAACAGACGCTCTTCACGGAGGGTTCCTCAACCTGTCTTCGCGGCAAGGCACCGGTGAGGAATCTCACCCTCTTTGTGTCGCGAATTCAGCTCTCGAACGAGGAAAGCGGTATTCGACACATGGTGGAAGAAGTCTGTGGTGAACACAGTATATTGTTAGTTAATAAACTAAACACAAAATCTCCGTATTATAACTCATTTAAAGTAATAATTAAAGGTGTAAATTCACAATTCAACCCGTACAATGAGTCAGTGACCAGACGGTATTATTGTTAAGGAGTTTATTCACTTTTCCAGGAGATTTGATAACAGGCAAAATAATACTAATAATAATAGGCTCCCTAACGGTAATGCCTGAAATTTGTACTGTGTATAATTATGGAAAAACTATACGCGCTTACAACATGGTATCGTATGTGATACCTTTACTTCATAATTAAATATAAATTATTAATTAATTGAATTAAATATCTACACAAAATTGCCTCGGGATTGGCGACATAGACTAATGGGAATGAAATGATTGCCATACATACATAGAACCCGTATGTAGGCGTCGGGCCTGCATAACAACAGAAACCAAATTATGATCTCGTGATCAAAATTTTCCATTGCTAACTCGTAAATTACGAGAGAGAAGGAGTCAACAACCTTTGCCAAATCAGCAATTTATACTAAAATACGAAGGTATATTATAGCGGCTCTGGCTCGGAGCTCTTTATGTTACAGCGAACGCTTTAAACAGGGAAGATGTGCTTTTGTCTTCCCTAAAGTTCTGAGTGAATTCCTTATAATATAAAACCTAATAACTATAAAACGGATAGGCCTATTCCTTCAGGGGTTTAATTAGTGATTGCCTATATTAGTAACAAAGTGTCAACTCGCAGTGTAGGCTCCATCGTCACGCCCTACATCGAAGCAAACTAAAACCCAGCGAAAATAAGGTGGGAAAAATTTCTTTCGTTCACATATAGGCATCTAAAATCCTGAGGCTAGAATTACCAAAAACAATTAAATAAACAAAGAGGTCCTTTGAAGACCTACACATACATAAATAACGAAAAAACATGGGGCTTTTGTCGGTAACTCTCCACTGAAGTCTGCTGGAAATTTCCAACGGATGAGGGTATCAGGCAATCAACCCATAGCCCTATATAGTTTCTTCACATGGTGGCCCGTATATGGGGAACTGACCCCTCTAAAATTTACACTGACACACACAGTGACTAGGCTTAGCTCATTAGGCCTAACCCCAATTTCAACCATAACCCCACTATAGTTTTTTCATATGGTGGCCTATGTAACTGGGAGCCGATCCCTTTTACCTTTACACTAACCGAAAACAAAGGCTTGTTCATTTAAGAGGCATAACTCATTTTAGGTCCTATAAAAATAAAATAGGCCAACAACATTAAGCCTATTTAATAGGTCCTACTCTTCAACTCAAAACAAAGCCTTGTTGATTTAACAGGCTTGACTCATTTTAGGTCCTATAAAAAAGACCAATTTCAGCATAAGCCTATTTAGTAGGCCCAACACATAAGCCTATTTAGTAGGCCCAAATCACTTTACCTTAACTAATAGGCCTAACATACTCATACACTAAAGGCCTACTTCAAACACTACAATTTGCAATATACAAGAAGCCTACCTCACAAAGTAGGCCCTACTCTTTACACTCAAGGCCTATCCTAACTAAAAACACTAAATTTATAATTCAATCTGTGGTGTAGGTTATAAAATTTATTTCAGCAATTTAACTTACTCAGAACTCATTAACATCACAAAATTCAACTCAGAATTTTAACATCACAAAGACCTAAAGCAATTGCACGAATTCAAACCTACACCCACCACAACCTATTCCTAGTCCTATTTCACATATAGGCGTAACCCTATTCTAAGTCCTATTTGACATATAGGCGTAACTCTATTCTAAGTCCTATTTGACATATAGGCGTAACTCTATTCTAAGTCCTATTTGACATATAGGCGTAACACATTCTAAGTCCTATTTGACATATAGGCCAACACATTCTAAGTCCTATTTGACATATAGGCGCAACCTATTCTAAGTCCTATTTGACATAGAGGCGCAACCTATTCTAAGTCCTATTTCACATATAGGCATAAAACAGACAAGGCTTGATATAAGGGTCTCAAATGCAACATTTGAGGAACTCTACTCAGCCAGATTGATTAACCTAACACAAAACTCAAAAATAAAACCTTATAACAAAATGTACATTTACACACAGACATACAGTATATAAATACATATATACATAAAACTCCAAGCATCCAATTCTTCTTTTAAAGAAGAATCACACAACAGATTTCATCAACAGGCACATACATTCCTTGCAAACAGATTGGATTCCTTCAAAACCCCAAACCTTCCAGACCTACCTGTAGGATACACAACATTTACTCATTCATAACTATGGGTATTGACTTCACTGGAGTAGTGAATCGAAGTTTTAAAGACCAACTGGATTCGGAGAAATGCAATACACACACACTGTACTCTTTCCATGTGTCTCAAACACAACAACCTGTCTGAACATAACCAAGGATCAGAGAGTAAAAGCTTTTCTTGCTGCGCTCTGGTTCTGTGCACATAATTTTGTGCCAAAAATTATATGGGTAGACAGTGACACATACAAACAAATTACTCTACTCTAAAGGGTTTTATGGCTACTTTGGCCACAGCCCAAACCACTATTTCAAGGGTTTTATGGCTACTTTGGCCACAGCCTAAACTACTATTTCAAGGGTTTTATGGCTACTTTGGCCACATCCCAAACTACTATTTCAAGGGTTTTATGGCTACTTTGGCCACAGCCCAAACTACTATTTCAAGGGGTTGATGGCCTACCTTGGCCACAGCCCAAACTACTATTTCAAGGGGTTGATGGCCTACCTTGGCCACAGCCCAAACTACTATTTCAATGGGTTGATAGCCTACCTTGGCCACAGCCCAAACTACTATTTCAATGGGTTGATGGCCTACCTTGGCCACAGCCCAAACTATTATTTCAAGGGGTTGATGGCCTACCTTGGCCACAGCCCAAACTACTATTTCAAGGGGTTGATGGCCTACCTTGGCCACAGCCCAAACTACTACTTCAAGGGGTTGATGGCCTACCTTGGCCACAGCCCAAACTACTATTTCAAGGGGTTGATGGCCTACCTTGGCCACAGCCCAAACTACTATTTCAAGGGGTTGATGGCCTACCTTGGCCACAGCCGAAACTACTATTTCAAGTGGTTGATGGCCTACATTGGCCATAGCCCAACAAATTCATCAAAAGGGCTGATGGCCTACCTTGGCCATAGCCCAACATATTCATCAAACGGGCTGATTGCCTACCTTGGCCATAGCCCAACATATTCATCAAACGGGTTGATGGCCTACCTTGGCCATAGCCCAACATATTCATCAAACGGGTTGATGGCCTACCTTGGCCATAGCCCAACATATTCATCAAGGGGCTGATGGCCTCCCTTGGTCATAGCCCAACCGATTCAACAAGTGGCTGATGGCCTCCCTTGGCCATAGCCCAACCGATTCAACAAGGGGCTGATGGCCTCCCTTGGGCACAGCCCAACCGATTCAACAAGGGGCTGATGGCCTCCCTTGGCCACAGCCCAAGCAACAAGGGGCTGATGGCCTCCCTTGGCCACAGCCCAAACAACAAGGGGCTGATGGCCTCCCTTGGCCAGAGACCAAACAAAAAGGGGTTTTGTGGCCTCCCTTGGCCAGAGACCAAACAACAGGGGTCTTGTGGCCTCCCTTGACCAGAGACCAAACAACAGGGGCCTTGTGGCCTCCCTTGGCCAGAGACCAAACAACAGGGGTCTTGTGGCCTCCCTTGGCCAGAGACCAAACAACAGGGGTCTTGTGGCCTCCCTTGGCCAGAGACCAAACAACAGGGGTCTTGTGGCCTCCCTTGGCCAGAGACCAAACAACAAGGGTCTTGTGGCCTCCCTTGGCCAGAGACCAAACAACAAGATCTTGTGGCCTCCCTTGGCCATAGGCCAAACAACACAAAAAAGTACAGGATTCAAATCCCCAAGCCCTCCAGATCTACCTGTGGAGGAGTAGCATTTACTCCAGGGGTAGATGACTTATCGAATGAGCACTTAAAATATGCCAATGACATGGTATGTCTGCATATATCATTGCTCTTATCAGCCATGCTTGCTCATAGCTATATCCCTGCAGAGTTCATGAAGGTATATATCTTGCTCCTGGTCAAAAATAAGTATGGAGACATTCTGTCTACCAATAATTACAGGCCTATTGCTGTCGCTTCCTGCTTCTCGAAACTACTAGAAAAACTCTTGTTACTTCGATTAAATGATTACCTATGTACATCTCGTAATCAGTTTGGTTTTAAAAGGGCCCACTCAACTGACCTGTGTATTTATATACTTAAAGAAATAATATCTAAATACACTGAAGTAATTCAACTATTTATAGCTGTTTCGTAGACATAAGTAAGGCTTATAATAGAGTGAACCACAATATTTTATTTTAAAAACTAGAAGACAGAAAGGTTCCCATGTAGGGCCTACATATTAAATTTATTGAAATTTTGGTATCCCTACCAATTTTTTACCATTAGGTGGGGCAATGTACTATCCGAATGTTGCGCGGTGAGAAAAGGCTCCTTGCTCTCTCCTATGCTGTTTAATGTGTATATTGACGGATTAATTGCTTCACTTAATGAGGCAACAGTAGGATGTTGTATAGATAACACAAGGATAAATAACATGGTTTATGCCGATGATATGGTGTTAATAAGTCCCTCTGTTAAAGGTCTGGATCGGCTACTAAAAGTCTGCGAAGTGTATTCGCAGAAACAGGATATTCTTTTTAATGTTACAAAAGCTATGGTTATGCAATTTCATCCTAAAAGCTGTAATCAGCCAGCTGATATTAGGTGAGAGGTGAAGTAATTGAGGAAGTACAAGAGTTTAAGTATTTGGGTCAAACTGTTACCAGCTCCTTGAGTGATGACTCGGATATAAGAAAACAATTTCGAAGCCTTTGTGCTAAAGCGCATATGACTATAAGGAACTTTCGGTTCTGTACAAGTGAAGCTAAAGAGACTCTCTTTCATACTTTCTGCAGTAATATATATACGGACAGCAACTCTGGGTGAATTATAAAAAAGGTTCTGGCAGAACCCTAAATTTGCTGTACAGTAGGTCTTTTAGACTCTTACATAAATTACCCCCGAGATGCTCAGCTTCGCAAATGTTTGCTACCCGCAATGTCCCGAGCTTCCCGGAGGTAACAAGACGTGCTCAGTACAGTCAAATGGAAAAATTAAAAAATCAACCAACCCGATTATCCAAGCTATCCATGAGTTCTGCCGTTTGTCTTCTAAGCTATGAAATTCATAGTACGAAAACGTCTCTCTGTTGCTCCACTTAACTTCGACATTACTGTATTATTTCTAATCAACTGTATATATTTCTATCCTTCGTATGTGAACTGTCATTGTAATAATATTTGTTATATGGACTATAGTCTGCAAATAAACCTTTTAATTTCATTTCATTTCAATGAACATATATATATATATAATTTAGGGTGCTTTTAAAAACTGAAAGTGTGAATTTCGGGTCACGGAACCCCGCAAATGATGAGGTTCCGGGAGCAAATAAAGCACATGATTTTTTTGGAAAATCATCAAATATTTAGAGGTTGCCCAAAGACCCCAAAGTTTTACCCATATGCTCATTTATTTATGCGCCCTTTTTAAGTCACTTCTAGTGTTTATTAACCATTGATACACAGCGTCCCCAAAATTA
>JAJOZX010000475.1:1425000-1459647 GCA_023014485.1 Bathynomus jamesi | reverse complement strand
ATAGAGTGTATATATATATATATAAATATGAGGAGATTGTAGACACCAATCGACGAGGGATGCATTCCTGGTGGAGGGGAAAGTGCTGGAACTGCGTTTCTCCTGCCACTGTCCTTCTTAGCTGATTTTTTTTCCGTGTCTTGTCTACCCTGTGAGCAGTCCAACACTCTCAGACACACTTCTCTCACTATTCTTCACTACACATACATGCATCTTACATACTACACAATCTTTTGGAAAATAAAAAACAAACAAATTGGCATCGTCTTTAACAGTCTGGGAGACCCCTAGAGACTTTTTCTCCGTTGGGCTCCATCGACCACAAAATTATATCTGTTTCCTGTCCTATCACTCCAGTTCGGCCTTTGGATCATCCCAATAGGAGGCGCCTTTTGACACTTTGGCACCGTGGCACTACTGATTAGGAGACCCTTAGGCAGTACTACTCTGATTTCCCATGCAATGATTACTGCTTCCGTGGCGGGACCCCTCCGAGTGCGCTGAGCACATCACGAAGGTTATTCTCTCGGGCATGGGGGCGTATATTCCATACTTTTTTCGAATACTAATACAAAAGAAACCCTTGGTTTTACTTTATTTGTTCTAATGCTATCCGCAACAGAGAGGAGGCTTTCAGAAGGTACCGTCGCCATCTAACTTCTGATTCTCACTCTGCTAATATTTCTGCATGGAATTGTGTTAAATGTGTTCAACTCGCCAAAAATTCCTTCATCAGACAAAAAATTTAAAACCTATCTAATTCTAATTCTTCTCGCTCTTTCTGACACCAAGCCAAAAACTTCAACAATTTTACTTCTTTCCTTCTTTCCATTCTGACTGCTCATTTCCTGTCTATTGTCCTGGTAAAGCTGAACTCTTCGCTCAGAATTTCGCCTCCAAGTCAACACTGGGTGATTCCGGTGATGTTCCTCCATCTCCTCCTCCCTCTGATTTAATTATGTCTGAAATTAGAATCCCTTCCAATGATGTTTATCTGTCCTTTCTGGGCTCAACTTTAAGAAGGCTTACGGTCCTTTTGGTCTCCATCCTGTTGTTCAAAAACTGTCCTTCTTTGCTGAAACCCTGCCTAGGCAAACTTTTTCGTCTTTGTCTTTCATCTGGTAATTTTCTTCTTGCTGGAAGTATGCTTTCATTCAATCTATGCCAAAGAAGGGTGACCGCTCTCAACCTTTCAACTATCGTCCAATTACTTTGATTTATTGCCTTGAAATCTAAAGTTTTTGAATCTATCCTTAATAGGAAAATCCTGAAAAACAACTCTACCTACAATCTTCTTTCAGATCGCTTGAAGGGTTCGTCAAGGAAGCTCTACTGGCAATCTCTGACTCTTGGTCATCCTCCTTAAGGAATTTCAATGGAACCTTTGCTGTTGCGATAGACATAGCAAGAGCTTTTAATAGAGTCTGGCACAACTCTTTAATTTCCGAATTGTCTTCCTTTGGTTTCTATCCTTCTACCTGTTTTCATAGCTGATTTCCTTTCTGGCCGGTCTATAGCTGCAGTTGTAGATGGTCACTGTTGTTCTTCCAAAGCTATTAATAGTGGTGTTCCTCAGGGCTCTGTCCTGTCACCCACTCTTTTCCTTTTATTTATTAATGACCTATTAAACCGCACTTCCTGTCTTATCCACTCCAATGCCGATGATTCCACTCTTCATTTCTCCATCCGCATGGATGCTTCGCTTGAGACTGCTATGGCGCACCTGACCTCTAATCTTTCTACTATCTCTGATTGGGGCAGAGGAAACTTTGTGGCTTTCAATACCTCAAAAACTCAGTTTCTTCACCTGTCTACTCGTCACAATCTGTGCATGGGTCTTGTTCGCTCCTGTATTGAGTATGCTTTTCATGTGTGTCGTGGTTCAACCTACACAGATCTACTTGACCGGATGGAATCGAAGGCTTTTCTTCTCATCAATTTCCCCGCCTTGTACCCACTGTCTTCAATCCCTCTCTCCTCGTCGGAATGCTGCCTCATTCTCTCTTTACTATCACTATTATAATGGACGCTGGTCTTCTAAACTCTCTAACTGCATTCCTCCTCCTTTAAAAGGAGCATGCAATATCACACTTTCTACACCTTCTCATTCCTTTTCTGTCCAACTCTCGAATGCAAGGGTTAATCGGTATTCTCTCTTTTTCATGTATTCAACCAGTCAACTCTGATAAAACCTTCTTTAATCCATCGTTCTCCATGTTTATGACTTCCAGTCTTTCAAACGCAGTGTCCAGGCATCTCGAAATCTTTGGACCTTGATTTTGGCTCTAATTTTGTTCTTTGGGGGACGGGGCGTTTTTTCGGGCATTCGCCCTTGGTTCCTTCTCCATGCATATTACGAATATATATATATATATATATATATATTAGTGATGTAGCGGATGTCATTTTTTCCACATCCGCGGATGCGGATGAGGATGTTTGATTTCAACATCCGCGGATGCGGATGTCTACATTTTCGTTATTTTTTAGGATATATTCGAGATTTGTTGTGTTTAACGTATATAATAAGTTATTATATAGAGAGAGCTGTAGCTATAATGTAGTATAATTGATTAATTGTACAATAATTGCTGTACTTTCTCTGAACATATAAAATAATATCAAGCATCTAACTAATATAGAAATCAATTAGTGAATTCGTCTGCAAATAAATTCGTTATATTTTGTTGAGTTTCAGCCACAATTAGAAACCATAATTGTGTTACCAGGATGCGGGACGTGAACCCCTCAAATGCACCCCACCGACCTCTTTCCCCAACCTCCACCCTTATAGAAAGAGATCTTTAATTAGCTTGATAACTATTTGTATTCAGTTTAAAGTTTTATTAGGCATATTTATAAATGAGTAATTAAAATAAAGTAAACTAAGATGTTCATCGTTTAATATTCAAACTTAATTATAGGAAGGTTATGCTTAAGGAACATTAATTTTTCTGCCTTTTCTGCTGCCAGTCTGTTTCTCTTTTCATCATATATTAATCCAGCACTGCTAAATAATCTCTCGCTTGGTACGTTTGTTGGAGGACAGGCTAAATGTTTCCTTGCAAGTTACTCAAGTATGGATAGATATTCTGCGTATTTTTCCACCAACTAATAGGATTGTCACATGCAGCCAGGCGTTTTTCTTGGTGATAGCTCTCGATCATTTTTACTACATCTTTTGACATCGCGTAGGTCTCGTCATTGCTGCTTGACTCAAGAAACTGAGAGACAGATTCTGTGATAGATTTGCTTGTTGAAGGTGTTGGTTCTGTCACTGAAACTTTTATTCTTTTGGTGGGTGGCGAAGCGACAGATTCAAGAGATTGAAGCTCTTCAACTGCTTTGCCAAGTGATGATTTAACTCGTTCTAATGTACTAGGTGAAAATAACTCAGCTTTGTAACGTGGATCTAAGTAGGTTGCAAGAGAGTAACTTCATACAAGAACAGCCTCTCGTCTTGTCGCTTGCATCACTTTTGCGCACAATGAACTAGTTCTATTAATATAGTAGAATTTGATAATTTCCGCTTATTAATGACATTTTATCTCAACGGTCCACATCCGCACGACATCCGCAGTCCAAATTGCGGATGCGGGTGCGGATGCGGATGCGAGAAAATGTGCGGATGTTCCGCGGATGCGGATGCGGATGTGACCTACATCACTAATATATATATATATATATATATATATATATAAGCAACAACCACAGGGAAAAAGGAAAAAAGAAACACGAATTCCGAGCGCTTTCGTGATATATTCACATTTTCAAGGACAAGACATTATTCAAGGACATTACTCAAGTGCGCGAAAGACAACATTCAACGAAGAAAAATTCCAACTTGTAAGATATGGTAGCCAAAAGGAGCTACAAAATAAAGAACACAAAACACTACAATCCAAACAGATAACATCTAACCCACAAGTCTGGGAACTTGGAGTAATAATGTTATCAGATGAGGAATTCAGAGAGCATTATAATATTAAAATCACAACAGTTAAGAAAGTAATGGAAATTATCTGGTGGAGCTTCCACACCAGAAGAGCAAACATCATGCTAAAGTCATGGAAGGGTATCAAGTATTTCTCAGTAAACACAAACACATAAAGAAAACGAGGTATTGCAAACATACTGTAAAAGCCATACAATGGACTTTTACATCCAAGATAGAGGAAACGAAAGATGAAGACTACTGGTCTCGACTACAATCCCTCGAACTTTACTCCCTGAAAAGAAGACGCGAGCATTACACAATAATATACATGTGGAAAATGCTCGAGGGATGTCCTCCAAACTTTAGAAATTAAATAAAAACACACTGGGATGAGAAAAGTGGCAGATTCTCTATTCTAGCTGTGTTTGGATAGGAGGCCCATGAAAACGAAGATGAAAAATACCTTCAGAATACATGGCGCAAGACCCTTTAACCTGCGAAAGAACTAACGAACCTCCAGGTCAGAAAAACTAAAACATTCAAGCAACAAATGGGCAGGTTCTTGTGCTAAGTCCCTGACCGGCCATATGTAGCTATCTACGAGAGAAAGAGGTGAGTTGAAACTCACTCTCTCCTTCACCAAGTCCCGCAAATGAGGCGGGATGCTGCAAAGAGATCGACCGCAGTCGGAGAGAAAAGCGAGCGAGTCATGTTTTTTATCAACATTTAGAACTAATTCTAAACAATTTTAATTCACGAAACTACATACCTTAGGGTATTTTGCTCCAACACACTTCATATCTTCTCTTTCGGTGTTGCTAATTAGTGATTCATATTTCGATCTTCTATTTAATATTTAAAATTTAATATACATTAGGCCGGGTCATTTTTGCTTGAAAAAAATTTTTTGGGAAGTTTAATTTACCCTGTATTACGAAAGTTTGTGTACTTACATAGGAAGTATCATGACAAAGTTTCAAGCTTTTATATAAATATTTTGAGGTTCCACAAGTCACTTAAATTTTTGGTGATTTTTTCCGATACTCCGTATAGTAAACTACAGCTCTTTGCTGACTTGCCATGATAGTTTACAAGGCAAATCACCCAGAATTCACCACGAGGAGGTGGCTGTAGGTCGAATTCCACACCATGCCCAGCCCAACCTCCCTTCCATTAGTTTTTACATGAAGTTTATTGACATTTGTACTCGCATTTTGACTCAAATGTAGGCATGTTTGATCTTGAAGCAATTCTTGCCTTTATAAAACCATCTCTATTTTCCTGGCCACAGACAGAAGCTGATGCTTCTGTTACAAGTTTGACATGTCTTTCCACAGCTTGTGAATGACATGGGTACTTTTTCAATAGAGGGATAGTTTCATCACCCCTTACGATAAGCTCTAACTGGGTGTTTGTCAAGCTTGTTGTCAGAGATGGTTCATGTCTTGGGTAGTCTCCAAATCGATTTAAATCTGTGTAGTCTCTTGCCAAGAAATTAATTTTAGGCAGTCTAAATTCTCTAATGCCCGAGGACACACTTTCCCTGGCTAAGAGAATGCGCCGGAAAGCTAACTCTCTCATCACTTGCCTTTCATCAAATAACATCGAGACCAATAAAGTTTCTGGGTGAGCAAAATATGCCCCTCTTTCAATAACAGGATCAATGACTGCCTTAAGCTCATCAGATAGGTATCTTGAACTAGATATCATAAACCAGAGGTGCCTTGGTCCCTGGTAATAGTAAGGATTTCGCTTTATATTAAACCACGTTGGGGCATAAACGCGAACAATGAATTCGGTCAGAGTTTTCAAGTTTTCTGACGGCTTTTTTGTCGCAACATAAAGTCTAACTATCCTGTTGGCTGTCGTAAGCCATCTGGCATGGTTCAAGAAACTGGGTTGCGGTTCTCAAGGTTTTGGGAACATTTGCCTTCTATGACTGCATTACAAATTTCCATGAGATACTTTTGATCTTGGCTTAGATCGAGATCTCCCGGAATAGAAGGCATATTACTTGATTTGATTGCTTCAAACTTGACAACTGGCATCTTTTCGCACGCAGTAAGACTTTTGCCAACATTTCCAGCAAGGGCTTTTGGTCCTTTGGTTTTACCATCCAAATAATTAAACAAATGGCGGAGAGGTAGCTCATTGGTATGCAGTAAACACACGAACCAATGAAAAGGAGTATTGTAGTGTACCTCTAGTTGCCTGATAACTCCATTATGTAGCCCAGTGTTTACATTGGTTCCATCACATCCAATGACCTTCAGATTGTCTACCTTAATATTGTTACTGTTAAGAAACTTTATCACTCCCTCAGAAATGTTAGTTGAATTTCCAGTCACAGGAGTGAAGTGCCCAAGATATTTTGATTCTGGTTCAGCTATAAGCGTGGTGTGTTCCTCAGTAATTGTTGTACTGTAGTACCTCCCATCCTTACATATATTTGCTTTAGTTAAGTCCTTTCTTCCATCAAAATACAATGTTTCTATACTTTCTTCACTTGATTTACTCAACTCCTCTCTGATCTTCTTTCTCTGCCGTCTCACCTTATTTTTATCCACAACATTGTGATAATCTTCAGAGGTAATGAGACCAAAATCTTCTAGAACAGCAGAGGCAACGGCTGCACCAGCTCTGTCTGATATTCCGAATCGGTCACAAGTTTTTGCTAATGAAGGCAATTTGCGAGTGAGCTTATGTGCTTCACCTGATTTCTTTATACCTTCCTCAATGTGATCATCATCATCACGCTCTCTATCTGTATCTGTTGATGTGTCAGAATCAGGAATTGTATGAAAGTTATCCCAGTCCATTGGCTCTTCAGTGGAAGTGGATGGGTTATTGATCTCTCCATCTTCAATGTTTTTAGAAAATCGTGCTCTTTCTTGTTCTTTACGCTCAGATCTTATTTGCAGTTTCTTCGTTGTCTGTAAATCAATACTGCCTATTGCCATTTCTCGTGCACCTCTTTGGTCAATTAGGAAAGAACGTTCCATGGCAGGAACTTTTAGCTCTTTTTCACAAGTGCAAGAAAACAGATTATGGCATTTGCAGGCAGCAATATCAAAAAGCCTTTGATTTTTGGATTTGAACGCGGTCAGTTTAGATTCAAAATCTTTCCTTTTTCTACCAGTCTTCATCATATTTTTAGATTTTTCATGACAATCCTTTACTCTGGCTAATATTTGCTGTTCTGATATTGTTGGAATTGATGCACTTTTCCAGATCTCTTTTACCTTTGATGCAACTATTCTTGCCACATCATTAGCATTTGGCTCTTTTTTCCCCTCACTAGCTATAAGTAAGAGATATCTTGTTTGTAAATATTCTTTTAAAACGTCTTCATATAGGGGAAGTTGATTGCCATTGAGCTCAGCTTTCCCAAAAAGGGAAACAGCTGGACTCATGAATTTTCAACAGTTGCTTTCACTTTTACGGCCTCAGCCATTTCGGATAATTTGGGAAAGTCACTCTGTTAGTGTAACAACGCGTATTTAACTATTCGAATAATCAATTCTGAAAAGAAAAATTGTGTATATAAATTATATATATTCTGGAGAAACAGTCAAGAAAACATTAATAGCAACAAGTATACAAAAAATATAAGAAAATCTTAATAAAAAATCATAATTGCCAAATAACTAATAAAGTTTACATATTTAAATAGTTTTAAAAGTTTTAAAGTTTTTTAATGTTTTACGTTTTACTTGCAATCTCTAGAGGACTTGCGGAACATCTAAAACTTGATCAATTTAGTTTTTTTAATCATTGTTGAGCATTTATAGTGCATCTACAAATTTCTTGGACACAGGCATGTGGAAATTCACAAATTTAATTTTTCGACCGGGCCTAATATACATATACTGGTAATTTTAAATGATTATATTTTACATTTAATATATTTCATTTCAGACAATTAAATCAGATTTCCACACTCGCTCACAATAAATTTTCAAGAGGAAAACTCATTTTGTTAACAAATTTAAAGAAAAGTACGGACAAGACATTTCAGTGGCAAACTGCATACGCTTGGTATTTTGTACCATTTCATAAAAATAATTCCAAAAACAATATATAATCCCCACAATGTTCTTATGAAGAAAATAAAATCCTGACCTAATGACCAAATGTACCCCCTACAACAAAACTAATA
The DNA here is from genome assembly GCA_023014485.1 of Bathynomus jamesi. NCBI lineage: Eukaryota > Metazoa > Arthropoda > Malacostraca > Isopoda > Cirolanidae > Bathynomus > Bathynomus jamesi. Next base: position 1,451,551 of record JAJOZX010000475.1, on the reverse strand, counting down.
CTTTGACAATTTAGGATAATTTTCTTTAAACTTGGTTACGACAAATTTCAGTTTGACAATCTTTTCCAGCATTTTCTCCTTACATTCGAATATATAGGGTGTTTCAGGTCTACCCTAGGAATATGGAAAAGAAACACTTCATATTAGTTACGGAATTACTTTGACAAACTTCAAATACCAAATTCCAAATACAAACCAGAAATTCTGGAATTTGTAGATTGCATTTGGTATTTGAAGTTTTTGTCAGAGATATTTTTACTTGGACTATGTAATTTTTTACGTTGATTACGGAAATGAAAACAGAATTTTTCTATCACCCGTAGTTTTAGAGTGACACACGAATTTACATTACTTAGGATTTGAGTAAGAATAGGAATGGCGCGGGGTCTGCCCCTTGCTCCTCCTCTGCTTATAAGTTGCTGCACGTCACTGTTGATTTTCATTTCTCAGTTACTCACCTGATTCCGCTCAGTGAACATCGTGCATTGTATTCGTGGTTTTCCTTAATCATTTTTTGTGTCGGTGCGTTCGTATTGTGTCATGACAGAATGCCACGTAAGCGTGTCAACCATTCAAACTGTTTCTATTATGTGTGCGGAGAGTTAACGTTTAAATCTCAGGCGAAATTTCACCCCTCTCGTCAAAAAACATACGAACTTTATTTTGGTTGCAAGGTAGGGGATCAGGACAAGACGTGGGCACCTCATACATGCTGTATTACGTGTTTAAGACTTCTGACAGGGTGACTAAACGGGTCTCGTCAAATGCCATTAGCTGTTCCGATGATATGGAGAGAGCCGAAAGACCATTTAACGGATTGTTATTTCTACTTAACAAATATACTAGGCATTGCTGCAAAATCTAATCATACGGTACAATACCAAAATTTACCATCAGCCATAAGGCCTGTTTTACATAATAAACATTTGCCATTATCAAGGCCACCGGAAACGTGGAGTTTAGACAATGAAAATGAAATTGATGTACAATGTAATGACGAAGCTCAACATAGTTTACTGACGGACGCTGTTGATCCAATGTTTGAACCATCTTGTTCATCGACAGAGCCTCACTTAATATCTTAAGCAGACCTAAGCGATCTTGTCCGTGATCTGAAACTGTCAAAAGATCAATCTAAACGTTTGGTTTCCAGATTGAGAAGTTGGAATCTTCTAGAAAAAGTCAATAAGATATCTTTTAACCGCAAGCGTCAAAAAGAGTTTCTACCTTTTATTTTTCTCAGGAAGGCAATTTAGTACACTAATAATTTGGACTCTTATGGAAACTCTTGGCCAACAACATGATCCAAACGAATGGCGCCTATTTATTGATTCCTCGAAACTGAGTTTGAAAGCTGTGTTACTCCATAATGGAAATAAATACCTTTCAGTTCCAATAGCACATGCCGTTCATACGAAGGAATCATACGACAATATGCACCTACTTGTGAAACATATCCAATGTGATAAATACTCCTAGCATATCTGTGGAGACTTGAAAGTGGTTGCACTTCTTCTTGGTTTACAACTGGGTTATACGAAATCCTGTTGTTTCCTCTGTGAATTGGACAGCCGAGCACGGGAAAGCCATTACTCAAAGAAACAATGGCCACCTCGACAAGGTTGATTCCAGGGCATAAAAATGTCACCAGTCTACCTCTGGTTAATCTAAAAAAAGTTTTTCGCCACCACTACATATTAAACTTCGTTCAATGAAAATTTTTGTTAAGGCTATGAATAAAAATGGCAGTGGGTTTCTCTACTTGAAACAGAAATTTCCGAGGATCAGCGAGGTCAAAATCAAAGAAGGGATATTTGTGGGCCCTCAAATTAGAGAAATCATGAGAGACAGCGCGTCCGATGAAACTTTAAGTGAAGTTGAAGGAGCAGCTTGGAGAGCATTTAAAGCAGTGACCACAAATTTCCTCGGAATCTTTAAGGCCGAAAATTACGAGTCACTTGTTGAAGAACTTTTGAAGGCCTACAAAATCATGGGGCCGCACCATGTTGAAAATTCATTTTCTTGACTCACATCTCGACTTCTTCCCAACAAACTTAAGCGATATTAATGATGAGCATGGGGAACGCTTTCATCAACAAATATCCACGACGGTATTAGTCAAACAACCACTCGGCTGTAGGCAGTTTCACAACAAACGTATTGTGTGCCTGTCCGGAGAGTAAAATCTTACACACTCGTTCAAACGATAATGGCTTGCTATACTGAGTATTAAGCCGCACATTCAGCCAAGAATGGAAAAAGTGGAACCAGGACTGCACAAAAATACCAGTACGCCACAATCGCTCGAAACTTTCTTGCACGTTACAATTCGCCGAGCTCTCTCTCTCCTCTCTCTCTCTCTCTCTCCTCTCTCTCTCTCTCCTCTCTCTCTCTCTCCTATCTATCTACTCTTCCTCTCTCTCCTCTCTCTCTCTCTCTCTCTCCTCTCTCTCTCCTCTCTCTCTTCCCTCTCTCTCCTATCTCTCTGAAGCGTATGTCCGCCTGTGTAGGGAGGTGAAGGCGAAGGTTAGGCTAGCGAAACGTAACGAAGAACTATGTTAATAGTAGAAAGCCCATTAGAAGCATGTTAAAGGACCGAAGCGGCGTTCTGCGGACCTCCGACGCGGACATCGCTAACGTACTTAATGAGTACTTTGCGGGAGTGTTCACCAGGGAGGACACCCGCTTCATCCCCGAGCCAGGCGTGAGGCACGAAGGTGCTGGCCTGGATAGTGTTCGATGTACCGCGACAGTCGTTGCCGATAGAATAGACAAACTGAGCACGTTTAAGGCTACTGGGCCAGACCAGTTTCTCCCCAGAGTGTTGCGGGGGGTGCGCGACCAGGTGGCTCCCCACCTGGCTACAGTCTTCAACAAATCGTTGGAGACGGGCCAGGTGCCTGGTGACTGCAGGGAAGCCAACGTGACCCCTATCTTTAAGAAAGAGGATCACGAAAGTCCAGAGAACTATCGTCCCATTAGTCTCACTTCAGTTGTATGTAAATTATTAGAGGGGATAATAGCGGATAGGATCGTTCACCATTTGGATTCCTACAAGCTGCTTGGGGACTCCCAACATGGGTTTAGACGGCATAGGTCGTGTCTCACCAACTTGCTCGAGTTTTTCCACGTCATGTTGAGTGAGTATGATAAGAGTAGGGCGATTGATATACTTTATCTCGACTTTCAGGAAGCCTTTGATAAGGTACCTCACTGCCGGCTAATGGCGAAAGTCCGCGCGCTGGGTATCGGTGGGGAAGTTGGTAGGTGGATTGAAAACTGGCTGAAGAATAGGCGGCAGATGGTTGTAATTAAAGGGGTTAGTTCGGGTTGGGCCTCGGTCCCTAGCGGGGTTCCTCATGGTTCCGTTTCGGGGACACTGTTGTTTATCATTTACGTAAATGATATCGACGGTGGCATCGTCAGTCGGATCGCCAAATTCGCTGATGACACCAAGCTTGGGGCCAATGTTGGGACGCCCGAAGCGATCGAGCAACTGCGTGCGGACCTAGGTAGGATATCCGTTGCCATTGGTACCTCCTCGGTGTGGGCCGCAAGGCCTTTTGAGGTACTTCTTTTCCTTGTAACTCCTTGTAACTCTCTCCTCTCTCTCTCTCTCTCTCTCTCTCTCTCTCTCTCCTTTCTCTGACTCCTCTCTCTCTATCTCTCTCTCCTCTGTCTCTCTCCTCTCTCTCTCCTCTGTCTTCTCTCTGTCTCTCCTCTGTCTCCCTCGGACGGTGGGTAGGAGTCGATAGAGAAGGGTGGGAAGGGGCAGATAAAGAAAAAGGGTGGAAAGGGGCCTACTGATGGCCCAAAGAAACGGAAGGATGTAGCTGCCGGTCGGGGTGGGTCGGGTCGTGTAAGTGCGTCTATGGGTGGCGACGGGTATCGAAAGGTCTCCGGCAAGAAGGCTGCGAAGCCGAAGCCTGAGACCCCAGTTGCCACTGGCAGGACCTCAAACCGCTTTAGTCTCCTGTGCTCGAAGGAGGAAGACACCGTTTTGATTGGGGACTCGCAGATCAGGGGCCAGGAGAAGTATTTTGCTTCTGCAAACCGGGACGGGAGGAAGGTAAGGTGCTTACCTGGGCTGGAAACGGCGCACTTAAGGAAGGAGGTAGAGAAGCTGAGCGTGGCTAGTCGGAGGACTGCGATCGTTGTCCAAGCTGGTGGCAACGACCTGTTCCTCAAAGGCGGTAGGCTAGGTCTTACAGAAGGGATCATCACCGAGATCATGTCTCTTGCGGATGATCTAAATCTGAAGAGAGACAAGGGAATGTTGATGGGTATTTTACCGCGGATGAATGCCAGTGACCAGGCGCTCAGTAAGGTCAATGGCATCAACGAGAGGGTACAAGACTTGTGATTCTCGCTGGGCGTGAGGTTTATTGACCCGTTCGACGCATTTTCGGTAGGTGGGACCTTTACCAGAGGGATGGTGTCCACCTCAATGACAAGGGTAAAGGTGTGCTAGGCGCGCTGCTCGACAGGAACCTATACAGAATGGTGAGGTCGAGCCCGGGAAGAGATGATTTTGAACCGTAGCGGAGGTACCTTCAACTGAAGGGTGCGTCCAAGTACAGGTGGGTGACCCTCCTTCCACGTTGGAAGGGGCTCAGGCTCCTGCGGAAGTTGCCCCCTCGTTGATGAGGGGTTCTTCAACTCCCGACAACCCTGGCTGTTCGGGAAACGGGTCGTGCTAGGGGGCGGTCAGAATAGGGAAGGCTCCTTCCGTGCAATGATTTTTAATGCTAGGTCGATTAGGAATAAGTTTTGCGAGCTACGGGCGCTCTTAGCATCAGAATACCAGGATATCGTTGCTATCACCGAGTCCTGGATTCATACTGATCGTAGGGACTACGTTGGGGAGTTCGAAATTCCGGGGTATAGAATGTTTCGCAAAGACCGCACCCGTGGGGAGGGGGGAGAGGTACTAATATACGTGAGGGACACGTTGAGTCCGGTTGACTGCCATTTCCGGTCGGAACGGGAGCTGCTTGGCGTCGATCTGAACGTGGGTGGGGCGAACTATAGGTTAATCTTGGTGTACAGACCTCCGCATCTCCTCCTCGAGGAGGATACAGCCCTGTACACCGAACTCCGTAGCCTGCTAGGAGATAGGGTGTGTGCAGTTTTAGGAGACTTCAACTGTCGCGGCATAAAGTTGGAAGACAGGACTGCTGAGGCTGAAGGGAGGAGGCTAGTTGACTTTGCTTTTGAGAACTTCCCCACTCAGTGGGTCAATGAGCCTACACGAGGCGAAAGCGTTCTAGACTTAGTATTCACAACAGAAGACAACCTCGTCACTGGCCTCACCGTTGACGAATCGTTGGGCGGGAGTGATCACGGTCTGATTAGGTTCCGTGTGTGTATCCCTCGGGTGAAGCGTAGTAACTCGAGAGGGAGTAAGCTCGATCTACGGCGGGCGGACTTGGTTAGCGTCCGGGATAGCGTAGGTGAGATGGGGTTATAAGTCGGCGGCGATGTTGAGGGAGTGTGGAGTGCATTTCGGGACGAGTTTATGGTGCTGCAGTCTGCTGCCATACCCTCAAAACCGGTCACCCCTGCTTCAACGCAGCCTAAGTGGTTCAATCGTGACATCGCTTCGGCTATCCGAAATAGGAAAGTAGCGTATAGGAGGGCGAAGGCCAATCGTTCCCATGAGAACACTGAAGCGTATGTCCGCCTGTGTAGGGAAGTGAAGGCGAAGGTTAGGCTAGCGAAACCTAACGAAGAACTACGGGTGGCAAACCTCTGCAAGGGGAACCCTAAGGAGTTCTTCAGTTATGTTAATAGTAGAAAGCCCATTAGAAGCGGCGTTCTGCGGACCTCCGACGGGGACATCACTAATGTGCTTAATGAGTACTTTGCGGGAGTGTTCACCACGGAGGACACCCGCATCATCCCCGAGCCAGGCGTCAGGCAGGAAGATGCTGGCCTGGATAGTGTTCGATGTACCGCGACAGTTGTTGCCGATAGAATAGACAAACTGAGCGCGTTTAAGGCTCCTGGGCCAGACCAGTTTCTCCCCAGAGTGTTGCTGGAGGTGCGCGACTAGGTGGCTCCCCACCTGGCTACAGTCTTCAAAAAATCGTTGGAGACGGGCCAGGTGCCTGGTGACTGCAGGGAAGCCAACGTGACCCCTATCTTTAAGAAAGGGGATCACGAAAGTCCAGGGAACTATCGTTCCATTAGTCTCATTTCAATTGTAGGTAAATTGTTAGAGGGGATAATAGCGGATAGGATCGTTGACCATTTGGATTCCTACAAGCTGCTTGGGGACTCCCAACATGGGTTTAGACGGCATAGGTCGTGTCTCACCAACTTGCTCGAGTTTTTCCACGTCATGTTGAGTGAGTACGATAAGAGTAGGGTGATTGATATACTTTATCTCGACTTTCAGAAAGCCTTTGATAAGGTACCTCACCGCCAGCTAATGGCGAAAGTGCGCGCGCTGGGTGTCGGTGGGGAAGTAGTAGGTGGATTGAAAACTGGCTGAAGAATAGGCGGCAGAGGGTTGTAATTAAAGGGGCTAGTTGGGGTTGGGCATCGGTCACTAGCGGGGTTCCTCAGGGTTCCGTTTCGGGGCCGCTGTTGTTTATCATTTACATAAATGATACCGACGGTGGCATCGTCAGTCGGATCGCCAAATTCGCTGATGACACCAAGCTTGGGGCCAATGTTGGGACGCCGGAGGCGATCGAGCACCTGCGTGCGGACCTAGGTAGGATAGGAGAGTGTTCCGAAAAATGGCAAATGCCGTTTAACTTGGGTAAATGCAAGGTGATGCACATTGGCTCTGCCAATCCCAAGTCGGACTGCTCGATGTTGGGGAGTAATATCGAGGCCACTGATTTGGAAAAGGACATGGGTGTGCTAATTAGCAGCGACCTTAAGTTTACGAAACAGTGCGTAGAGGTGGAAAAGAAAACCCAGAAGCTGTTGGGTTTATCTGGAGGCAATTTCAGTTTCGGAACAAGGAGATTGTGCTCTCTCTGTACAATTCCCTGGTTCGGCTGCACCTGGAGTATGCTGTGCAGTTCTGGTCGCCCACCCTCAAGAAAGATATTGAGAGGCTGGAGCGATTATTGTTGAGGGCCAAAAAGTTAATCCCTTCCGTTAGGCATATGGGCTACAATCGACGGTTAAGCGCCCTGAACTTGTTTTCGCTGGAAACTCGGAGGCTGCGCGGTGAACTGATTGAGGTTTTCAAGCTCTTACGCGGGTTGAACGATGTCGATTTTAGAAACATGTTTAGTTTAAATGATAACCCATCTCGCAACAATAGTTGGAAGTTGGATTTGAAACGGTTTAGGACTAGTGTGTGTGGGAATTACTTTACCTATAAGATCTGACATGTGGAACAGGTTACCTTCAGAAGTTGTGAACAATTCCTCTGTGGATCACTTCAAGTAAAGGTTAGACCAAATCTTGCATACTATTTGAGGGTGTAGAAAATTTTCCCTGGCATCCGTTGCCATTGGTACCTCCTCGGTATGGACCGCAAGGCCTTTTGTGGTACTCTTTTTTCTTGTAACTCGTTGTAACTCCTTGTAACTCTTACTCTCTCTCTCCTCTCTCTCTCCTCTCTCTCTCTCTCTCTTCTGCAAACCTTGACGGGAGGAAGGTAAGGTGCTTACCTGTGCGGGGAACGGCGCACTTAAGAAAGGAGGTCGAGAAGCTGCGCGTGGCTAGTCGCAGGACTGCGATCGTTGTCCACGCTGGTGGCAACGACCTGGTTCTCAAAGGCGGTAGGGTAGGTCTTACAGAAGGGATCATCACCGAGATCATGTCTCTTGCGGATGATCTAAAACTGAATACAGACAGGGGAATGTTGATGGGTATTTTACCGCGGATAAATGTCAGTGACCACGCGCTCATTAAAGTCATAGGCTTCAACAAGAGGCAGGGCCTTTTCTAGCCATTAGAGGGCCCTAAGGAGTATACCCATTTGAGGCCCCACCCCTCCATCCACCAACTCACGCCTTACTACACCACCTCAGCAGACACATACAAAAAATGGCTGTGTTAATAAAAAACAATTATAAAACAATTTTAATGAAACTTTTATGTCCAAAACAACAAATATGTACTTTCAGAAGACAAACAGAAAAAATATTCGTTATGAAATTCCTGAAAATTAGCTTATACATTATTTAAATAAATGACAGAACTATGTATAAAAAAATAATACAATTATCAACTACCAAACAATTACTAGCTCTACGATACAATCGTGTAATAGCTAACATTTATACAGAACAGTTTTTATCTTCAAAATTTTTGCCTCCTAGATTTTTTCTGGGCGAAATCATCTATAACATCATCATATGAAATCTCCCTGCCAACGTCCTGGTTGATGTTTATGATGCCAAGGCCACTGAGGCGATCCTGCCCCATTGATGATCTGAGGTAGTTCTTGATTAGCTTCATCTTAGAGAAGCTCCTCTCGGCTGACGCTACTGTCACAGGTAGAGTGCTGGCAATTCTTAGTGCAACCCAGAGATTGGGGTATAGTTCCTCCAGTCAGTGATGGGCATCGATACATGAAAATCGCTAAAGCGATACCGATACATCGATACATGAAGAACGTCTTAGGCGATACCGATACGCTGATACTTTCTAGATGTCTTAAGCGATACCGATACCGATACATGCATCGCCGATACATGTATCGCCGGTACATTTTTATAATTATTCATTTAATATGTAGGTATTAGATATTATTGTTTATACTAGTAATTTGTACGCACTGTAAGTAAAATCAACGACATTTTAATGTGTTTTATAGATGTAAATAAAAACAATTGCTTTATTTAATGAAAGTATGTTTTAATTTTGTAGGATACATGAATGACTGAAAATATTACACTAACAATTAAAAGTAATTACTATTACCCTTCAAAAATACCAGCTGGCTAAACATCTGGTCAGACAGTCTATTCCTTTTTGGAGCGTGAATGAGACCAGCCAAAATAAACAACCGTTCTACAGGAGCAGAGGATGGTAGTGGTGTGTTATACTTCAGGAAGACCCGTAGAATTCCTGGGTACTGCCTCAGAGATTGGAGAGAATGACTTCCGTCACCCAGATACTGTAAAACTTCCATCTCAGTGGAATCTTGGGTTGCAGAGACATTAGTGGAAGCAGACTCATAACAGAAGAAATCATCTGCACTTCCGTCAGATGCAGCATCACTTAGTTGTTGCTGGGGGGTCTGCTCGCTGAGGCTCTTAACAGCCTTATCCAACATTTCTTGAACCCTCTTTTTGACAATGTTAGTATTAAATTTGCCTTTTATTGTCATCCACTTTAACTTGAACAGAGGATTTGAAGACGATGCCAGCATTGCCGCTTTACACTCATGCGACGCTTCAAGGCACAGAAACTTTTCAAACCGCTTAGTGAACCCTACTGTGACTGCATTGAGAAGTGGCTGACAGTGACGCAATGCCTCCGAATTCAAACGCTCTACCTTCTTCTCTACAGCTAACAATGTCGGAAGCAGGCAACCGTAAAAACATTCTTTGTCGGACTGCAACCTATCAAGTGCTGTTGCAATGGGTTGTAGTACGGTTAGGTATTCCTGGAGAAAATCAAGCTCATTTTCACGAAATGTTGGCAGTCCTAGTTGTTTCATTGTTTCATTTAGGGCACTTTTATGCCTCAACAGAACTGATAAACTGTCGAACAAGGAGTTCCATCTTGTGACGCATGGTAATGTCTACTGACATTTTAGAGTTTCCTGGATTATTTCGGCTAATTTCGGTTAATTAATCTCAATAACACAAGTACAAACGTGTTTAAACGTTGCGCCGTACTGTGTGACGTGACCAGTAGAGTAGTACTGTCATTAAATAAATATTTAATAATATTATTATTTATGTATATTCATAAATATAACTCAATAGTGTCATATTATAACATCTACTTAAATATTTAAAAATTCTTATTAATGTATCGATGTATCGAAGTATCGATTTTTTTCGATACATTTAAGAAAATTGACCTTAGCGATACAGATAAATCGATACTTTTGTCAAGTAGCTAAAGCGATACCGATACCGATACAAAAGCATCGATCGATACGTATCGGCGATACATGTATCTAGATACTGCCCATCACTGCCTCCAGTTGCTTCTGATGAATGAAGGAGAGAAGCTCCAATGCAGTCATGTGTGAAGGTAAAGTCTGCAAGTTCTTAATTTCGAGGGCCAGTTCTCTTCCATCAATGTCAGAGTCAGCTCCAGAGCTCAGTATCTTAGAGAGCTTTTCACACTTGCAGGACAAGTCTTCCTTGTTCATTGTGGTGAAGTTTAGGAGAACCCCAAATATGTCCCTCACATCATCTAATGTTTTGAATCTCTCATTTATTGACCCGATGGCACAATCCACCACCACATTGAAAAATTTGACTTCCAGCCTCTTTAAGGCTTCTGTAAATGGTTCGTCAGGAGCTTCGTAAGCAAAGTGCTTTTTTGTGGATCTGAGCCTCTTCTCCTTCAACACAGCCTCCACATTCATTTCCTCACATATGTCCCTATCTACGACTTATGCTGCGACAAAAATTGTGTTTCTGTAGCTGCATCTCTGGCATTGTTTCTGACTTCTAACAGGGCCTCTCTGATGTTGTGGCTCTGGTATCGCACAGCCTCAATGCTCTTGAGCAGTCTCTCCCACCTGGTTTCACTCCAAGACTTGAGTGTTATGTTCACGTGCTTCTTTAGGATTGTCCATCTCTGTGTAGCTGCTGCAAAAAGGTTGTACAATTTTTGTACCTTGCCAAAAAAGCTGATGGCATCTGTGGAAGCTTTAGCTGCATCAGCCACTACAAGATTCAGAGTGTGAGCCCCACATGGAACATAGAGTGCACGACAGTTCTTCTCTAATAACCTTGCCTGAACACCTTTGTTCTTGCCCTTCATGTTCGCTCCGTTGTCATATGACTGTCCTCTGCAGTCATCAAAGTGAATATTCAGTTCATCTAGTCTTTTCAGAATCAGAACTGATAAACCCAAGAAATATTCTTTTATTTCTGGTACTTCACCCATTTTAACAGTTCTGATAACACTGGTATGCATAAATTTTGCTGTCAAGGGTTTTGTAAGTGATTCTTATAGAGTTTCTCCTGCTGATTTCGAATCTGCAATCCGTTTTTCACAATCAGCTCAGGTTATCCGGCTATGGCCTCATAAGTAAAATATAATTTTTCGTGATTTTGTCAAAGCGGAATTGGAACAGTAACATCTATCATCACTTGTTTCACTTGTATAATATCTTTTTTTACTTTTCAGGCATACAAATAAAATATTTCATAATGAATAGAGCGTGTAAAAATGATCCCAATAGATTCTGCTACATATGTGGGACGGTTACCATGCCAAATAGCCAGTCCCAAATCACTAAATTTGTGAAGACAATGTATAGAGCATACTTTGGAATTAAGCTAGGGGACCAGGACAAAAATTTCGCCCCTCATATGTGCTGCAAGACGTGCATTGAAAATTTGAGAAGATGGAGCAAAGGCAGAGCGAAATCTTTACCTTTTGGAATTCCCATGATTTGGAGAGAAGGAAAGGATCACGTGACAGATTGCTATTTCTGCATGACAAACCTCCAAGGTGGGCTTATAAATTTATTTTTCTTAAATATTTGAAATCCTCGTATGAAACTTGACATAATATTCACCATAATGTAATATTCACCATATATAGCATAATATTCACCATAATGGTAATCATACATTTACATATACATATTGTTATAGAAAATACATTTACACATACATATTGTTATACAAGTTACATTTACATATACAATGATTGTATTTTTCTTTCTTTTTCATTCATATTGTCCCCGAAGGGACAATATGAATGACAAAGAAAGAAAATATACAGACTCCATCGACCTATTTCATATCGTACAGACCGCAGCCTTCCCTCACGAGCCGCCACTGTCTGAATGCTTCTTCTATTTCATATGCAAGTTTTATATCCATGTTTCTGTGTTTCTATTTTCAGGAGTTAACAAGAAGAATAAACACATTGTTGTATACCCTGACATTCCTTCTGCTATGAGACCTGTACCCCATGGTCCTGGAATTCCAATACCCGACCCACCTCAAACCCTGGACTCGATGATTCTGATGATGAATCATTGACCAATGCCAATGACTAGTCCCAGTCGTATATACCTCAAAATACCGCTTCAAATGAGCCGAGGCCTCTCAACCAGGCCAAACTTAATGATCTTACCAGGGATTTAGGACTTTCCAAATTAGCTGCCGAGATCTTGGGCTCACGACTTCGAGAGGACAACTTGCTGGCTCCGGGAACAACTTACTGAGAGCTACGATAACATGAAAATTTTACTGGATGCTCTCGTATACGACCAACATAACTGGAGGATCTGTGGAGATTTGAAGGTAATACTAATATCATAAGTAAACTATTGCTATTGACTATGTTGTTTTCCAAAGGTTATTTGAGAGCGTATAAGAACACTTAACTTCCCCACAGAAGTGATACAGTCCAATGCATAGATTTTTTATCTGATAGAACAAATTCTCTAAATTCTTTAAATATTTTCATTTTTTTTCAGATTGTGGCATTGTATTGGGAATGCAAGGGGGATACACGAAATACTCATGTTTCCTCTGCAAATGGGATAGCCGAGCGGATGAGAAGCACTATGCACAGCGTGAATGGGCATCCAGAGAGAATTTTGAACCTGGGTCGCATAATGTCGTTTCAGTGCCCCTTGTACCACCAACAAAAATTTTGCTCCCACCACTTCATATTAAGCTGGGCTTGATGAAAAATTTCATCAAATCAATGAATAAGGAGGGTTCAGCATTCCGATATCTCGAGAGTAAATTTCCTCATATATCTGATGCTAACTAAATGCTGGCGTTTTTGATGGTCCTCAAATTCGAACTTTGATCAAGGATACTCAGTTCGAAAACGCAATGACTCCAACTGAGAAGAATGCCTGGCAGGCATTCAAATCAGTTGTCAGTGATTTTCTTGGCAAGCGTAGAAGTCCAGAATACGAGTCCGTTGTCGAAAACTTGATGGAAGCTTTCAAAGCTCATGCATGGGTCGCGCATGTCCATAAAAATGCACTTTTTGTGGTCCCACTTGGACTATTTTCCTGAAAATTGCGGGGATTATAGTGAGGAACAGGGTGAACGATTTCACCAAGATATCAAAATAATGGAAGAGAGGTACAAGGGAAACTGGGATATCAATATGCTGGCGGACTATTGCTGGTGTTTGAAGCGAGACGTGCCCGAAGAAAAACACAGACGGAAAGCCAAAAAACTTCATTCCTTCCTCAATAAACTTTTTTCCATATTCATTGTATGAATAAAAGTATTTATTCACACAATGTTTTCATTTTTCACGAGTGTTCTTATAATATTACTCGTATCTACAGTGTTAGCTAAAAAAATCAATAAATTTGGGGATAAAATTGGACTTATAATAAATGGCCAATAGAGAAAACACCTGACCTGATTGAGGAAAACCAATGTCATTTTCGAATTCAGCATGGTCGAATTATATAATATGAGTTGAAAAAACCCTCACAGCAGACAAACAAATTTCATATGCATACCAGTGTAATAATAGACATCTGTTCTTGGTGGTTTATGTCTGGAGTGCAGTCAAAAATGAGTGAGTAATATTTAGCTTGTTTTATTTCTGCAACAATGGCATCCAAGATCTTCCCACTAATGGACCCAATGAGCTCATTTTGAATAATTGATCTGTGTGAACAGAATTTGAGGTGATGTGATCCATTAAATTTCACATTTCGAAATATAAATATTACAGAGACTAGCTTACTCTACACGATTCCTGAGTACTTGCCTAGTTTGATGGTCTACCTAACCTAGTTGCCTGAACTGTAATCATAAGAATATACAAGTGGCACATCTCACCTGTGCTACTGGAAAGCTTCTCCTCCTCTATTTTCTTCTTTTTCCGTTTTTCAGCTCCTGATGGATAATGTCGTTTCATTTTCCAAGATGCACAAAGTCACATTTAGTTAACCACAACTAATCTGCTAAATAATAATAATCATGATAATAATGATGATGATGATGATATAATAATAATAATAATAGTTATAATTGTAACGTTAATCAAATACATTCAAATAATCAGACCATTTAGGTTTTAATCAACAAAATTCACATTATCTGAAAAAGATAAGAAAAGAATTAATAAACTTGAAAACATAACGAAAATAATCCTAGGTTTTAAAGTGTTACAAAATCTCTTAATAATTAGTAAATTAGTGAAATAATGTTTTACAATACTAGAAAAATTAAGCATTTAGGAAAGTATAAGCATATAGTAAGAATAAAGTTAAATAATATAGAAATAAGATCTCACAATAGTTATTTACACATAACGACCAAAACGTTTCGTTTGTCTCCGTTTTATCACATTTGTCTCATACAAAAACTTTAATTAATACGAAAATAATAACAATAACAATAATAATAATAAGGATAATAATAATAATAACAATAATATTAATAATAACTTCAGCTATATTCCTATTCTTGCCCACTGAGCTATGACCTGGGAGCCTGTGTAGGGGCCCCCTAGTAGCAGCGGGGCCCAAAGAGGTCGCTTAGTCTCCTAATGCCACGAAACGGCCCTAACGAGAGGGTGCAAGACTTGTGCGTCCCGCAGGGCGTGAGGTTTATTGACCCACCTCAATAACAAAGGTAAAGGTGTGCTAGTCGCACTGCTCGACCGGCACCTCTACAGAATGGTGAGGTCGAGCCCGGGGAGAGATGACGGGCCCCCACCGGGAAGAGGTGATATTGAGCCGGTGGCGGACATACCTTCAACTGAAAGGCGCGTCCAGGTACAGGTGGGTGACCATCCTTCCACGTTGGAGGGGGCTCAGGCTCCTGCGGAAGTTGCCCCCTCGTTGGTGAGGGGCTCTTCCCGGGTACAGAATGTTTCGCAAAGACCGCACCCGCGGGGAGGGGGGAGGGGTACTAATATACGTGAGGGACACGTTGAGTCCGGTTGGCTGTCAGTTCCGATCGGAACGGGAGGTGCTTGGCGTCGATCTGAACGTGGGAGGGACGAACTATAGGTTAATCTTGGTATACAGACCTCCGCATCTCCTCCTCGAGGAGGATACAGCCCTGTACACCGAACTCCGTAGCCTGCTAGGAGATAGGGTGTGTGCAGTTTTAGGAGACTTCAACTGTCGCGGCATAAAGTTGGAAGACAGGACTGCTAATGCTGAAGGGAGTAGGCTAGTTGACTTTGCTTTTGAGAACTTCCTCACTCAGTGGGTCAATGAGCCTACACGAGGCGAAAGCGTTCTAGACTTAGTATTCACGACAGAAGACAACCTCGTCACTGGCCTCACCGTTGACGAATCGTTGGGCGGAAGTGATCACGGTCTGATTAGGTTCCGTGTGTGCATCCCTCGGGTGAAGCGTAGTAACTCGAGAGGCAGTAAGCTCGAACTACGGAGGGCGGACTTTGTTAGCCTCCGGGATAGCGTAGGTGAGATGGGGTTAGAGGTCGGCGGCGATGTTGAGGGAGTGTGGAGTGCATTTCGGGACGAGTTTATGGTGCTGCAGTCTGCTGCCATACCCTCAAAACCGGTCACTCTTCAACGCAGCCTAAGTGGTTCAGTCGTGACATCGCTTTGGCTATCCGAAATAGGAAAGTAGCGTATAGTAGGGCGAAGGCCAATCGTTCCCATGAGAACACTGAAGCGTATGTCCGCCTGTGTAGGGAAGTGAAGGCGAAGGTTAGGCTAGCGAAACGTAACGAAGAACTACGGGTGGCAAACCTCTGCAAGGGGAACCCTAAGGAGTTCTTCAATTATGTTAAGAGTAGAAAGCCCATTAGAAGCACGACGTTCTGCGCACCTGCGACGCGGACATCACTAATGTGCTTAATGAGTACTTTGCGGGAGTGTTCACCAGGGACGACACCTGCATCATCCCCGAGCAAGGCGTCAGGCAGGAAGGTGCTGGCGTGGATAGTGTTCGATGTACCGCGACAGTCGTTGCCGATAGAATACACAAACTGAGCGCGTTTAAGGCTCCTGGGCCAGACCAGTTTCTCCCCAAAGTGTTGCTGGAGGTGCGCGACCAGGTTGCTCCCCACCTGGCTACAGTCTTCAACAAATCGTTGGAGATGGGTCAGGTGCCTGGTGACTGCAGGGAAGCCAACGTGACCCCTATCTTTAAGAAAGGGGATCACGAAAGTCCAGGGAACTATCGTCCCATTAGTCTCACTTCAGTTGTAGGTAAATTATTAGAGGGGATAATAGCGGATAGGATCGTTGACCATTTGGATTCCTACAAGCTGTTTGGGGACCCCCAACATGGGTTTAGACGGCATAGGTCGTGTCTCACCAACTTGTTCGAATTTTTCCACGTCATTTTGAGTGAATATGATAAGAGTAGGGCGATTGGTGTACTTTATCTTGACTTTCAGAAAGCCTTTGATAAGGTACCTCACCGCCGGCTAATGGCGAAAGTCCGTGCGCTGGGTATCGGTGGGGAAGTAGGTAGGTGGATTGAAAACTGGCTGAAGAATAGGCGGCAGAAGGTTGTAATTAAAGGGGTTAGTTCGGGTTGGGCCTCGGTCACTAGTGGGGTTCCTGAGGGTTCCGTTTCGGGGCCACTGTTGTTTATCATTTACATAAATGATTTCGACGGTGGTATCGTCAGTCGGATCGCCAAATTCGCTGATGACACCAAGCTTGGGGCCAATGTTGGGACGCCCGAAGCGATCGAGCACCTGCGTGCGGACCTAGGTAGGATAGGAGAGTGGTCCGAAAAATGGCAAATGACGTTTAACTTGGGTATATGCAAGGTGATGCACATTGGCTACGCCAATCCCAAGTCGGACTACTCGATGTTGGGGAGTAATATCGAGGCCACTGACTTGGAAAAGGACTTGGGTGTGCTAATTATCAGCGACCTTAAGTTTACGAAACAGTGCGTAGAGGTGGAAAAGAAAGCCCAGAAGCTGTTGGGTTATATCAGGAGGCAATTTCAATTCCGGAACAAGGGGATTGCGCTCCCTCTGTACTATTCCCTGGTTCGGCCGCACCTGGAGTATGCTGTGCAGTTCTGGTCACCCACCCTCAGGAAAGATATTGAGAGGCTTGAGCGAATGCAGGCGAGGGCCACAAAGTTAATCACTTCCATTAGGCATATGGGCTACAATCGACGCTTACGCGCCCTGAACTTGTTGTCGCTGGAAACCCGGAGGCTGCGCGGTCAACTCGTCGAGGTTTTCAAGCTGTTACGAGGGTTGAACGATGTCGATTTTAGAAGCATGGTTAGTTTAAATGATAACCCAACTCGCAACAGTGGTTGGAAGCTGGATTTGAAACGGTTTAGGACTAGTGTGTGTGGGAATTACTTTACCTATAAGATATGTGGCACGTGGAACAGGTTACCTTCAGAAGTTGTGGACAGTTCCTTTGTGGATCACTTCAAGAAAAGGTTAGACCAAATCTTGCACACTATTTGAGTGTGTAGAAAATTTTCCCTGACACCCGTTGCCATTGGTACCTTCTCAGTATGGGCCACATGGCCTTTTGAGGTACTTCTTTTCCTTGTAACTCCTTGTAACTCCTTTAACTCTCTCTCTCTCTCTTGTCGGTGATCACTCACCTTCTTCGGGTCAACTAAACGTTGTTGGTGGAAACTGACTTCAACTAGTTGCTTTCTAATCGAACCTTCAGTAATTTTGAAGAACAGTAACCAAATGTTTGTATTAATTGATTATCACTTTTTACATTCAATTTACGAAGTTATTTTCTCTACACTTCACTCGAAACAATAACCATAATTTGCTCTTACCAAAATTTGAAAGAAAGAAAATTAGAGAAATTGCGCAACGCTAATCGCGATTTAACTACCTTAATTTACATTAACACAGAACAAAATATATTATCAAACAAATCAAACTAAATCATTACTGCACTATATATATATGTTGTTACCGTGGCCGCGAAGTATCCCTAAGGCGCAAGGCTGTCTCAGCTAGGAACAATAAGGCATGCTTATATTAATCACTTTAATTGTACAAAAAAGATGTAATCAATTTGGCTTTGTTTGACAAAAAAAAACATAACACAAATAGTATGAGTTTATTGAATTACAAACTAAACCTAAACTTAACCAATAAAAGAATCAACTGCTACAAACGAGAAATAAATTAACCAAAGAGATCTATCGTTGGGGGCGTGGTTACATATATATATATATACTGTTATATATATATATATATATATATATCATACATAAGGAACGACGCTTGTATAGGAGAACATTCCGCGCAAGATGAGGAGGGAGAACGAACAAATGAAAAAATGAGTAACCACCGGAATCGAACCCGGCATTGGTTTCTGCGCGTATGTAGGAAAATTACGACTTCTGATCGAGTGAGGACAATGGTGTAGTGGTTATCATATCTGACCGGCAATCGGAAGATCCTGGGTTCGATTCCCGGGTGTTACCTCATTTTTTCATTTGTTCGTTCTCCTCCTCATCTTGCGCGGAATGTTCTCCTATACAAGGGTCGTTGTTTACGTTATTTATACTGCGTGTTCTTTGCAGTTGAAATGTATATATAGGTGCGGCATGCGGGAGGTGTCCCCTTCGGGGCATTGGTTTTCTGCGCGTATGTAGGAATTACGACTTCTGATCGAGTGAGGACCATGGTGTAGTGGTTATCATATCTGACCGGCAATTGGAAGATCCTGGGTTCGATTCCCGGGTGGTTACCTCATTTTTTCATTGTTCGTTCTCCCTCCTCATCTTGCGCGGAATGTTCTCCTATACAAGCGTCGTTCTTTACGTTAATTATACTGCGTGTTCTTTGCAGTTGAAATATATATATATATATATATATATATATATATATATATATATATGGGATTGAACTCAGAATGGTCCCCTGAGTTTTTTTTATGATAAACATAGACCGTGCATGGAACAAGGAACTCTTCTGGAAAATTAAATCCACTATAGTCCGACTAAGTAATGGTAAATGACAAACACTATAGTTTTTTTCTTTTTTATGATGTTAGCCCAACGTGGGCAATGGGTAACTCGCAAAGAGGCCTCAAAAATATAGCTTCCCTCCACCAGCTATCTGCAAAGCAGATAGGATCGATCCAGCTTTGGGACAGGATGTAGGGCAGGTATTCTTAACCATTTTAGGCTGCGATCCAAATTCTGGTCTCGGGGCTAGCTCGGCGACCAATGCCTTCAAACAGTTCACTCGTAATAGATAAAAAATACATAATAATGGTAAAATGATTAGGGATAACATAAATAAATGATAAATGACAATTTAATGACTCAAGTTTGGGTCGCTACCCAGAGGTTAAGAACCCCTGATCTAGGGTTTACAGCTACTCCTAGCCTACTATATTCAGAACCGTAACTGGCAAAATTGAGCGTCCACTTTTCAAGGCACATCGCATGTTCGTTTCATGATGGGATTGAACTCAGAATGGTCCCCTTAGCTTTTTATGATACACACAGACCGTGCATGGAACAAGGAACTCTTCTGGGAAAATTAAATCCACTATAGTCCGAATAAGTAATGATAAATGACAAACACTATAGTTTTTTGTTTTTCATGATGTTAGCCCAACTCGGGCAACGGGTCACTCGCAAAAACGTCCCAAAAATATAGCTTCTCTCACCAGCTATCTGCAAAGCAGATAGGATCCAGCTTTGTGACAGGATCTAGGGTTATATATATATAATTATTTGATTTAAACATAATATAAACTGGCACAAAAATTAATGTGACAGTTTTTTATTTAAACGGAGCTAATTGAGCGAACATAAAAATGGCTCAAGACAGCTTCTACGTATAGGTTATAGAATGCTCTCATACGCTCAGTTGACCTCTTGGGTCATCTGGTATTCTAGTTGACGTAGAATACCTAGAATGCAGATGTATATATAATTATATATATATATATATATTACCTTTTCAACTGCCAAATTGCGTTATTCAGATATTTTTGACAGTTAGCTTAGAAATCCGTCAGCCGTTTTAGAAGGCAGACAATTGATATATTTAAATAATAATGTCGTTTACAACCAAAAGAATTAAATAAAACACCATTACATCATTCTGTTTATTTAGACGAATTATTGGAATCAATTTCACGAAATATATAGAAAATAAATATACAATCAAACGATGGAATATATATAATCAAAAACTAAAAAATAATAATAGTATAAGAAATACGAACGAGCAATATATATAGTGTAGTAATGCCTAGTTAAGAATATTAATTTTGTTTAATTAAGATTATAATGTTTAATATAAATTGTTTACTAATAATTGTGAAATTACGATAAAGTATGTTTGTTAGATTGTAATTGTTTAAAATTGGAAGAGTTGGCAATCCTGAACAGAGGCCCAGAGAGCGGACTACCCCCAAAAAGGCGTCAGTCATTCAGGCAGCGCTGGGCCAGTAAGGTGTTTTGGTGGGGCTATGTAACATTAAAATTAAATTATTCTTTGTGCCCCCTCTCCGACCTAAATTATTATAATGAAAATCTTCCAATCGCGTCCCCCGTTTAACTAAACCATTTCCGGAATTAAATAAAGTGTCAACAAGTGTTACAAAGAGTGTTAATTCACCCCTTTCCCCTTTGTGTTGTAACGGCTTTTTGGCTGGCCACGTCTACCATATTAATAAAGTATAGCGAAAAACGAGTGAAAAGCGTGTAAAGAGAATGATAAATTGTAGAAAAGAAATTGATTAATGAGAGTAAAGAGGAAAGTAAGAAATTATAACAAAATAAGTAATTAAAATATAATGAAAAAACGTTTGATTACTACATCTGGTGGCTACCGGTGGGCCTACATCATATTTCGTATGAGGCTTACCCACGTGCCCATTATTTCGATTAAAATTCTTCCGGCCCCGGTATAATAGCTAATAGCATTAATGAATATTCTATTTCGATTATGAAAATATCAAAATGCAAAGTTTACCCAGTTTGCAGGCAAATTTCGATTTCCATTCCTTAAAATTTCATGGTCAATGTAATTCAAAATGGCGTCTCACTTTCGAAATTCTAAAGCGTCTTGGTAAGTTTAGCGCGCGTTCAAAATTTTGTTTTTTTTCTCTCTTTTCGTTGGAGTCTCGCCTTTTAAAACCGTTTCGACTCAAAATTGCTTCCACAGAGTCCGTCCGAATCTGTCCCGACTCAATTTTTGTCTGAAATTCAATTCGGAGTCGTTTGTTTCATCTTTCTTTGCGCGAGTCGTAGTCCTTTACATTTCGTTCGGTCCGTTGGAGAGGGAATATTTCACAATTCATCGTGCTTGTCTGATGGCTCAATTTTTTCTTTTCTTTTCGCCTCTTCCACTATGTTTCTGTCTCAGCCTTTCAGCTTACCTTCATTATCGTATAAAAAAAAAAGAGTGAAGTTTTTTGCATTTATTACCTTTTCGTGTTTAGTTTTTTTTCGGTGTTTACATTTTCTGAATTAGTAATAAATTGTAATACGAGTTAAAGAATTAATTAATACTTAAATAATAATTGGATAATAATATAAATTAAATTATTTTAGTGTTTAAGGCATGCAATTTCATACGATAAAGTTAAAAAATGGTTGAGCGTACAATAGTAACGCATTTAAAGGCAATAAAAATATATAAGTATTTATTATATATATATACAGTGCCCGCGAAAAGTATCCAATCACCCTGGAAATTTGTATTTTTTACATAAAAAACAATGTTTAAATGTATACTAACCTTATATTAGTATTTTGTCATCTGTCCTTTGGTTTGGATGACTTGTTCTAGACGTTTTGGCATGGATTTAATCAAGTTTTGACAAACTTCCACTGATATTTCCTTGCATCATACCTTTTTGATGGCTTCTTGTAATTTTTCGACTGAGCCAGTGTCGTGGCATTCAACCTTATTTTTTATTATTAGCCACATATTTCTATCGGATTGAGATCTGGACTATTACCAGGCCAATCCAAAATATCAAATTTATTGTCAGTAATCCATTTTGTCACTATTTTGGCCCTGTGACATGGTGCACCATCATGCATGTATGTTTTTGTCCTTTGGATTGCCATTGCCATTGGAAGTTTATCCTGTAGCATTGCTAAATACCGTGCACCATTCATAGTTGTGTTCTTCGGAAGAAAATATAGGTTTCCACGCCCATAGTAACCGAAACAACCCCAAACCATCACACTTGGATGGTGTTTCATTGTCTTTAGGGTGTATTTAGGGTCCATCCTATTTGAGCCAATGGGCCGGCGAACCTTTTTTGGACAACTTCTGAATGTCAAAAATGTCGACTCATCACTAAATAAAACCTTCTTCCAGTCATCAACAGTCCAATGAATATATTTTTTACAAAATGCGACACGTTTTTTACGCATTTTTTCATTAATGACGGTTTCTTAGCAGCATGGCGAGATGGTAATCCGAGTTCTTTTTGGAGCCGCTCCTGGATAGTTCGTTCAGAAACACCAGATAACAAATTATTCATATTAAATTTTATTTCTTTCGCAGTTATTGTTGGGTTTTTCAATACTAAACGTTTCATAAGTTTGTCTGTTCGTGAATTTGTTTTTCTCGGTCTGCCAGATCGTTTTTTAGGGACTGGCGTGGTTAGGCCGGCATTGTTCTTAGCCCGTGAAACCCATAAATTAACGGTACTTTGGGATATGTTTAATTCCTTAGCTATCTGTCTCTGTGATTTCCCACATGTATGCAAAGCACAATAGCACCTCGACAATCACTCTTAAGTTGTTTTTTAGCACACATTATATATAAATTTTATTTACACCACTTTCTGTAAAAAATAACAAAATATCAATAAATTTACACAACAGTGAAATCTGACAACTTTGAGACACAGCCACCCGCAACGAAGGCTACCAGAACACTAATTTGAGAATGCGTTGGATAGCTCTCATATCAGCGAGCAACCTCAAAGTTACCAGATGTCGCTAGAACAAATAGAAAGTGAATTATGTGTCTCTGAATATCAAGGGAAAATATTGTATTTTCTTGAGTGATCGGATACTTTTCGCGGGCACTGTATATATATATTATATATATATATATATATATATATTATATATTATAGTATTGTAAGAGATTTAATGACTATGTAACAAAATTTTCCAGGATTCATTAGTAGAATTTTCAAGATTATTTTTTGATTGGATGTATATAATGATAGGCTTATTTTATTGTTTATGTAGGTTTACGACCTTTTGTTCGATTCGCTTCGCGCTAAATAGGATTAAGTTACATTTTAAGGGACAGTCGAAAAATAATCTTAAACATACTGATTCATACTGGGTCAATTCGGAAGTTGTCAGATTATATGCTTGCCGTATAGGATTGTGTAAATTAAGCTAAATTGATTTAATTGAAATAGAGAAATTGTGTCGTAAAATTTTCGATAAATTCATGTTTTTTTTTTATTTTTTTATATACTCATTAATTATATACTTATATAGTAATTATATATATAATTATATATATATTTATATACTCATCAAATTTTGAAGGTAGATTGATTTATCTATTTTTTCCGTTTCTTCATTTTCAAGACAATTCCGACTTATTTTTTTTAAGATGGCTGCTGTGATGTACTAAAGAAAGATTTCTTGTAGGCCTATCGTTAAATATTGTTCAAATATTGGTTATCACTATTGTATATGTGTATGGAGTATTAAATTATAGTATCTTTTAAATTATTCTAAATAGTTTCTTGAATAGTTAATTAACAAAATCCACGCATAACGTTGAATTTATTGATTATAGACTTAAAACTGGCATGTCAAGTTTTAGAACACATATTTTACGAAATCTGCAAATTATCATAGTTTTATTTGAAATACAGGAATTGGTGTAGAAAATTCTTTTGATATATTAATTTCTGTTTTTTTTTTACTTTCTATAGATTCATTCATTTATATTTTTATAGGCGGGCCGATTTTTATTTATTTGTCTTTCTTCCAGTTCAATGACAATGGTTAAATTTTTATTTGGAATTTAGATTGTATTGCTAAAAGGATGTTTCGATTTGACATTTTAAGTTGGGTATTAAAAATGAAAACTGTCCGTTTTTTCGTTCGCTCGTTTGCATAGAAAGGATTACAAAATTATGTCAGGATGTACTGCAGTTTCGTTCTGTTAGGAATATTTTTATCGAGGCTCGTTTCCAAACACTAGCGAACACACTCCCTTATGCAGTGATTGTTTTAAATTTTTGTTTTGTTTACATAGTAGGTTGCGTATATTTTTGAGTTCATGTTATCTATTCTTATTTAGTATAACGATGTCAATTTGTAGTTTCAATTGGAAACAATAACTTACTGAGATTTTTGTAATTTACAAACCATACTGGGTTGTGTTGAAGGAGAGCGTTGTCTCTCAGATGTAATTTGTGAATTGCGAGTTTGATTCATATGAAATTTAGCGTTTCAAGTTGGAATTACTGAATTAAAATAATTTGCGGTAGTAATATTTAATTTTTTTTTACTTTTTAATAACTGTTTTGGAAAATTGTTATTGTTTAAAACTTTATTTGGGATTAACCGATGCAATTGAAACTTTAGGTTGAGTGTTCACCCGGAAATGGTGCCTTCTGGGATAGCCAGTAACGTTTTTGTGGCGTCTATAATGTGCCCCCCCCCCCCAAAGTGTAAGATGGGTTTGTGAGTTTCAAAGAATTGATGACATGAAGTTTCTGGGGTTCATTTTTGTCTTTTGTATTTGAATGTATCTATGTGATTTCTGAAAGTAGTTTGAATAATAATATTTGTGAAACTATAATAACGGTTACTATGTATGGGCGCTTTAATATTTATACTGTACAATTTTGTTCCGTGAGTTTTAAGACTTTTTTTTATCTTCTCCGATGTAACTGCCATAGGTGACCTTATTGGTAGCTAGACGTGATTACATTTTTGCGAAATTTTTGAGATTTGTCATTTTTTTTTCCGTGAATTTGGTAAGAGCAAAAATTGTAGTTATTGTTTCGAAGTGAACTGTCGAGAAAATTCGGTAAATTAAATATGTAATGATAATCAGTAGCAGTATAAATCGTTTCGAATAACTTTTTCAAAATTTCAAGAGGCTCGATTTGGAGGCAACCAAGTTGAATCCGAGTTCCATCCATTGAGTTTAGTTGACCGGATAGGTGATCGATCACCAATGATGAGAGAGAGAGAAGAGGAAGCCAAAATGCGCAGAGATTTGGCGAAGGACGGCTTCGGAAGAGAAGACAGAATGTGCAGGGTCTTGGCACGCGAAAGTTTCGATCGAAGATGGTCTACTGGTATTTTTCGGGCAGTAGCTGGTCACGCTGCTCGAATGCTTCGCTAAATGTGTGTTTTAGCATGTATTAGGCAAGCCACGAGAGCTTGAACGGGTGTCTAAAACTGTACTGTCCATACAGACATAAACTAGGTTCGTTGCGAAACGGCCTACGGCGAAATGATCGTTTGATTGTTGCCAGTGGAAGTCTTTCAGCTGGACGTAGGAAGAGCAGCGTTCACCGAAAAAGTTGAGAAGAGACAGGCGAGTTGATTCGTAGACTTCTAGAATTGCAAATTCCGTCCAATTCCGGCGCGTGGTCCTGCTTTCAGTATATCTCCCCCCTGATCCTTTTAGAATTGGACGTCTTTTGTTTTTGTTTTTTCGCCATTTGGAGAGAGCGGAACCATTACAGCGTGCTGACCTGTTGCATGTCAATTGATTCAATCCCTTGCATTTTAGCGAAGTGAGCAGGAGAGCTGCGATTGAAAATTGAATTCCTATATAATCAATATTCATTTTTACATGAGAAACCAAAATCGCCTGAGCGAGTTTCGACTTTTGCTTTCTATTTTTTTTCAGTGTCACAACCATGTGACCTACCATTTCTATGGTTGAGCAGTATACATGTTTGTGCCATTATGAGTTCGCTGTGAGAAGTAAATGTTCCTTAACTGTGTCTCTCTAATTCGTCTCCTTTAATTTCTCCTAATAATGACTTACACTGTACGTATGACGTAATTTGAATAACTATAACGTCATAAAGTAACTTAATTCCCTTCACGTTTTCCATACCTTGAATACTGAATCACGTATTTAGTATGTGGATATCTTTCATATTCGATGTATGGTAAATTCTTTAATAATAATAATAATAAAAACTTCATTCTCTATAAGTCATTATTTATATGTTGTTTCCTGTCTGGTGTTATGTAGTATAAATATTATTATTCGACCTTGTTCATCCATACATTCATATCTTATCTTGACAATTATCCTTTATTAATTTTATTACTTATTCATCCTCCTACGTATTGTCTACTGATGCACTATCAACCTATCAGTCCATGTTTACTCGTGTCTATTTTACGCACACAACCTATTGTGTTACGTACCGATATGTGTACAATACTTTGTGCATTCGTACATGTCCCTGGATGATCATGATTACGTACATAGTTACGTACATGTAAATACGTCCACA
>JAJOZX010000475.1:1382500-1420000 GCA_023014485.1 Bathynomus jamesi | reverse complement strand
GTTTGGGGTTAATCTGTAGAAATCTTTTAGGATCAATCGCCGGGACATCTTTTAATAAGTTCCTGATGGTTTTGTTGAATTCGGCAGAAAGACGCTTTAGGGGGGACGATCTCACTTTGGTGTAGGTGAATTCATCACTAAGTAACGCTTCCATTTTTTGTTTATAATCACACTTGTCCAAAATAACCACAGTGTTACTTTTGTCCGCTTTAGTGACAAATATTGCTTCATTCTTCCTGAGCTTGTCTAAAGCTAACCGGAATCTTTTGGGAATAGAGTCAATGAGTTGAAATGTTCCAGAAACTTGCTCAGAATCAAACCATTTAAACACGGAATAACCCCCCTGAATTAACACGAAGACACAAATCTAAAACAATGTTTTTTATCGGGTTTAAGCGCAAACGACAGCCCTAAATTAAGAACTTCCTTTTCGGATTTGGACAAGACATATGTCGATAAAGTTTAAAACGGAACCTTCCACCGCACACTTTGACCAAGCACTTTCATCACATAAATAGGATAGCTTTCTGTTAAGTCGTTTCAGTGCGTCTAGTCTCCACGTCGCATTTATAATCTGCAGGTTCAAACAGCGCCACATTAGTTCACACGACACATGCGATTTAAGGACGCGTAGAACAATTTCTTAGTTTGAAATACGTATGGTCATTTCTCTTTTAACACATGGAATACGTTCCTTCAAAATTTCCCTGGCAAAATTCGGAAACGGTGTATGGTCCTTCCTGAAGGTAAACGGTATCAAGGACTCGGGCACACTGCTCCACTAAACACTCTTGCAGGAACTTGAGTTGCAGCTTCTTTGGTCTTCACAGCCACTAGTGTTTTTTTTCATATAGACGATAGGAATATAAGTTGGGGAAAGGTGACTAAGAAGAAGGCGAATAGATGGCGTCTGATCGTGGGATCCATAATAAATGCAAAAAACTTCACTTTTTTTACGTGAAGGTCAAAATAGAGAATAAAAACCCACTCTAATAGACAGAGTTTATTTCCACGACAGTTTCGACGCCCACTGGCATCCTCCTCGGGTGATACAGAAACACAAATGAAACAAAACAAGAGGGAAAAACAGTTCAGGATCGACCGTTAAGAAATTCGCACCTAGGTTGGATTCCATTCTCTCGAGACAGGAGGGCATTTTCATTAAGTACATTCGCACAAATTTTAAAACTATCTTCCTGTTCTAAACATACAGATTCTATTATTTTTACATAATTATTACATTTATAATTAAATTTATTACATTTAATATTGCATAATTATTAATTACAGAAATTATAAATTTATTACATTGGTTATTACATTGTTGTTTATTATACAGAAATTATAAACCGAAAAAACGAATGAAAAAAGGCGATTAGGAAATAATCCAGAGACCATTGAGAAATTCGCACCTAGGTTAGATATCGTTCTCCGAACCAGAAGGGCATTTTATTACAGGGTCAGCTTATAACTACATTTCCACAAATTAAAAATATCTTCTTGTTCTATACATACAGATCCTAATGTTTTGACATAATTACTGCATATATTTATTTCCACATTAATTACTTCCATTATACATTTACTAAAAGCGAGTAAGGAAACATTCCAATCCAGAGACATTTAAGAAATTCACACTTAGGTTCGAACACGTTCCCACGACTCCGTAAGGGATTTATTGACCAGAATCTCATTAAAGGGTCTAACTTAATACCTTCGCACAAATTAAAATTATCTACTTTTTCTATACACACAGATTCTATTATTTTTCTTTTGACATAATTATACATTTATAAAGTACCTTACTTGATTCCCAATCTATAGCATGATTATTTTGGCTAGCGTGATAAAAATGGCATTATTAGTATTACAACTTCTGAAGGCATATTTGTGTTCTTTGATACGGGTTTCAATATTTCTCCAGTTTCTCCCACGTATACTAAATCACAACTTTTACAGGGAATGCTGTAGACACAGGCTTGTTCCTCTTTGCAACGTTATTCCTAACCAATTTACTTTTCACGGTAGACGAATATTTGAACGCCAAAGCAAACTTAAATTCTTTCGTCAACGGTTTTACTCTTTCTCTAAGCCGGCAATGTAAGGCAAACTCACATATTGTTTTTGGTTAACTGAAGGTTCCCGAGGGGCATAAAAAGATTTTCTGGCTTTAAAATACGCCTTTCTGATAAACCACTCAGGATATTTTAAATCCTTAAAATGTTCCAAATCTTTGAATTTTCCGGATCCAGCAAATGTGGGCTACAATCCTGAGTGCTCTTAGAAACATGGAAGAAATATTGAGCTTTTAACCCCTTCATCATGATATGAAAAATAATGAATGTACGAATTACAATGAGTAGGTTTTCTATAGACCGTGAAATTGGGCTTTCCGCTTTCGTTAATGACCAAACATCTAGAAAAGGTAATTGTTTGTCGTTCTCCCATTCATATTTAAATTTAATAGAGGGAACAAGATTATTTAATGACTGAAGAAAGTGTCAAAGTTGTTCCAGTGGTCAGGCCAAAATGAGAAAATATCATCTACATAACGAAACCAAATTAGATTCCTGGGACATATTGTTTGCAACAATTCCGACTCATAATACTCCATATATATGTACTCAGTATTGGGGATAAAGGGGACCCCATTCCCATACCAAACGTTGCAAATAAAATCTTCACCGAAGGAGAAGGCATTATTGGTGACACAGAGTTTTATCAGTTCTAAAATACAGATGTGGGCATGCCTAGTTCTACGTTACATGTTGGCAATTTTCTATCTAAAAACTAGTACATCATCATGGGAACTTTCGTAAACAAGGACTCAACATCAAAACTTATCATTCTTCCCCGTTTTAAATCTAAGGACATAACTTTGTTAATAAAGTCACAGGAATTAGTGATGTGCGAGCCTGAAATTTACCAACTAATGGGGATAATTTATCTGCAAGAAATTTAGATAACCTGTAACTAAGGAACCCCTGTGTGAAATAATGGGACGGAGTGGTATATTAATCTTATGGTTTTGGGTAGGCCGTAAATGTGGGGGAGTTTGGGGTTAATCTGTAGAAATCTTTTAGGATCAATCGCCGGGACATCTTTAATAAGTTCCTGATGGTTTTGTTGAATTCGGCAGAAAGACGCTTTAGGGGGGACGATCTCACTTTGGTGTAGGTGAATTCATCACTAAGTAACGCTTCCATTTTTTGTTTATAATCACACTTGTCCAAAATAACCACAGTGTTACTTTTTGTCCGCTTTAGTGACAAATATTGCTTCATTCTTCCTGAGCTTGTCTAAAGCTAACCGGAATCTTTTGGGAATAGAGTCCAATGAGTTGAAATGTTCCAGAAACTTGCTCAGAATCAAACCTTTAAACACGGAATACCCACCCTGGAATTAACTACGGAAGACACAAAATCTAAAACAATGTTTTTATCGGGTTTAAGCGCAAACGACAGCCCTAAATTAAGAACTTCCTTTTCGGATTTGGACAAGACATATGTCGATAAATTTAAAACGGAACCTCCACCGCACACTTTGACCAGCACTTTCATCACATAAATAGGATAGCTTTCTGTTAAGTCGTTGTTCAGTGCGTCTAGTCTCCACGTCGCATTTATAATCTGCAGTTTCAAACAGCGCCACAAGTAGTTCACACGACACATGCGATTTAAGGACGCGTAGATAATTTCTTAGTTTGAAATACGTATGGTCAATTTCTCTTTTAACACTGGAATACGTTCCTTCAAAATTTCCCTGGCAAAATTCGGAAACGGTGTATGGTCCTTCCTGAAGGTAAACGGTATCAAGGACTTCGGGCACACTTGCTCCACTAAACACTCTTGCAGGAACTTGAGTTGCAGCTTCTTGGTCTTCACAGCCACTAGTGTTTTTTCATATAGACGATAGGAAGATATAAGTTGGGGAAAGGTGACTAAGAAGAAGGCGAATAGATGGCGTCTGATCGTGGGATCCATAATAAATGCAAAAAACTTCACTTTTTTACGTGAGGTCAAAATATGAGAATAAAACCCACTCTAATAGACAGAGTTTATTTCCACGACAGTTTCGACGCCCACTGGCATCCTCCTCGGGTGGATACAGAAACACAAATGAAACAAAACAAGAGGGAAAAACAGTTCAGGGATCGACCGTTAAGAAATTCGCACCTAGGTTGGATTCCATTCTCTCGAGACAGGAGGGGCATTTTCATTAAGTACATTCGCACAAATTTTAAAACTATCTTCCTGTTCTAAACATACAGATTCTATTATTTTTACATAATTATTACATTTATAATTAAATTTATTACATTTAATATTGCATAATTATTAATTACAGAAATTATAAATTTATTATTACATTGGTTATTACATTGTTGTTTATTATACAGAAATTATAACCGAAAAACGAATGAAAAAAGGCGATTAGGAAATAATCCAGAGACCATTGAGAAATTCGCACCTAGGTTAGATATCGTTCTCCCGAAACCAGAAGGGCATTTTATTACAGGGTCAGCTTATAACTACATTTCCACAAATTAAAAATATCTTCTTGTTCTATACATACAGATCCTAATGTTTTGACATAATTACTGCATATATTTATTTCCACATTAATTACTTCCATTATTACATTTACTAAAAGCGAGTAAGGAAACATTCCAATCCAGAGACATTTAAGAAATTCACACTTAGGTTCGAACACGTTCCCACGACTCCGTAAGGGATTTATTGACCAAGAATCTCATTAAAGGGTCTAACTTATAAGTACCTTCGCACAAATTAAAATTATCTACTTTTTCTATACACACAGATTCTATTATTTTCTTTTGACATAATTATTACATTTATAAAGTACCTTACTTGATTCCCAATCTATAGCATGATTATTTTGGCTAGCGTGATAAAAAATGGCATTATTAGTATTACAACTTCTGAAGGCATATTTTGTTCTTGATACGGGTTTCAATATTTCTTCCAGTTTCTCCCACGTATACTAAATCACAACTTTTACAGGGAATGCTGTAGACACAGGCTTGTTCCTCTTTTGCAACGTTATTCCTAACCATTTACTTTTCACGGTAGACGAATATTTGAACGCCAAAGCAAACTTAAATTCTTTCGTCAACGGTTTTACTCTTTCTAAGCCGGCAATGTAAGGCAAACTCACATTTGTTTTTGGTTAACTGAAGGTTCCCGAGGGGCATAAAAAGATTTTCTGGCTTTAAAATACGCCTTTCTGATAACCACTCAGGATATTTTAAATCCTTAAAAATGTTCCAATCTTTGAATTTTCCGGATCCAGCAAATGTGGGCTACAAATCCTGAGTGCTCTTAGAAACATGGAAGAAATAATTGAGCTTTTAACCCCTTCATCATGATATGAAAATAATGAATGTACGAATTACAATGAGTAGGTTTTTCTATAGACCGTGAATTGGGCTTTCCGCTTTCGTTAATGACCAAAACATCTAGAAAAGGTAATTGTTTGTCGTTCTCCCATTCATATTTAAATTTAATAGAGGGAACAAGATTATTTAATGACTGAAAGAAAGTGTCAAAGTTGTTCCAGTGGTCAGGCCAAAATGAGAAAATATCATCTACATAACGAAACCAATTAGATTCCTGGGACATATTGTTTGCAACAATTCCGACTCATAATACTCCATATTAATGTACTCAGTATTGGGGATAAAGGGGACCCCATTCCCATACCAAAACGTTGCAAATAAAATTCTTCACCGAAGGAGAAGGCATTATTGGTGACACAGAGTTTTATCAGTTCTAAAAATACAGATGTGGGCATGCCTAGTTCTACGTTACATGTTGGCAATTTTCTATCTAAAAAACTAAGTACATCATCAATGGGAACTTTCGTAAACAAGGACTCAACATCAAACTTATCATTCTTCCCCGTTTTTAAATCTAAGGACATAACTTTGTTAATAAAGTCACAGGAATTAGTGATGTGCGAGCCTGAAAATTTACCAACTAATGGGGATAATTTATCTGCAAGAATTTAGATAACCTGTAACTAAGGAACCCCTGTGTGAAATTGGGACGGAGTGGTATATTAATCTTATGGGTTTTGGGTAGGCCGTAAATGTGGGGAGTTTGGGGTTAATCTGTAGAAATCTTTAGGATCAATCGCCGGACATCTTTTAATAAGTTCCTGATGGTTTTGTTGAATTCGGCAGAAAGACGCTTTAGGGGGGACGATCTCACTTTGGTGTAGGTGAATTCATCACTAAGTAACGCTTCCATTTTTTGTTTATAATCACACTTGTCCAAAATAACCACAGTGTTACTTTTGTCCGCTTTAGTGACAAATATTGCTTCATTCTTCCTGAGCTTGTCTAAAGCTAACCGGAATCTTTTGGGAATAGAGTCCAATGAGTTGAAATGTTCCAGAAACTTGCTCAGAATCAAACCATTTAAACACGGAATACCCACCCTGGAATTAACTACGGAAGACACAAAATCTAAAACAATGTTTTTATCGGGTTTAAGCGCAAACGACAGCCCTAAATTAAGAACTTCCTTTTCGGATTTGGACAAGACATATGTCGATAAATTTAAAACGGAACCTTCCACCGCACACTTTGACCAAGCACTTTCATCACATAAATAGGATAGCTTTCTGTTAAGTCGTTGTTCAGTGCGTCTAGTCTCCACGTCGCATTTATAATCTGCAGTTTCAAACAGCGCCACAAGTAGTTCACACGACACATGCGATTTAAGGACGCGTAGACAATTTCTTAGTTTGAAATACGTATGGTCAATTTCTCTTTTAACACATGGAATACGTTCCTTCAAAATTTCCCTGGCAAAATTCGGAAACGGTGTATGGTCCTTCCTGAAGGTAAACGGTATCAAGGACTTCGGGCACACTTGCTCCACTAAACACTCTTGCAGGAACTTGAGTTGCAGCTTCTTGGTCTTCACAGCCACTAGTGTTTTTTCATATAGACGATAGGAAGATATAAGTTGGGGAAAGGTGACTAAGAAGAAGGCGAATAGATGGCGTCTGATCGTGGGATCCATAATAAATGCAAAAACTTCACTTTTTTACGTGAAGGTCAAAATATGAGAATAAAAACCCACTCTAATAGACAGAGTTTATTTCCACGACAGTTTCGACGCCCACTGGCATCCTCCTCGGGTGGATACAGAAACACAAATGAAACAAAACAAGAGGGAAAAACAGTTCAGGGATCGACCGTTAAGAATTCGCACCTAGGTTGGATTCCATTCTCTCGAGACAGGAGGGCATTTTCATTAAGTACATTCGCACAAATTTTTAAAACTATCTTCCTGTTCTAAACATACAGATTCTATTATTTTTACATAATTATTACATTTATAATTAAATTTATTACATTTAATATTGCATAATTATTAATTACAGAAATTATAAATTTATTATTACATTGGTTATTACATTGTTGTTTATTATACAGAAATTATAAACCGAAAAACGAATGAAAAAAGGCGATTAGGAAATAATCCAGAGACCATTGAGAAATTCGCACCTAGGTTAGATATCGTTCTCCCGAAACCAGAAGGGCATTTTATTACAGGGTCAGCTTATAACTACATTTCCACAAATTAAAAATATCTTCTTGTTCTATACATACAGATCCTAATGTTTTGACATAATTACTGCATATATTTATTTCCACATTAATTACTTCCATTATTACATTTACTAAAAGCGAGTAAGGAAACATTCCAATCCAGAGACATTTAAGAAATTCACACTTAGGTTCGAACACGTTCCCACGACTCCGTAAGGGATTTATTGACCAAGAATCTCATTAAAGGGTCTAACTTATAAGTACCTTCGCACAAATTAAAATTATCTACTTTTTCTATACACACAGATTCTATTATTTTTCTTTTGACATAATTATTACATTTATAAAGTACCTTACTTGATTCCCAATCTATAGCATGATTATTTTGGCTAGCGTGATAAAAAATGGCATTATTAGTATTACAACTTCTGAAGGCATATTTGTGTTCTTTGATACGGGTTTCAATATTTCTTCCAGTTTCTCCCACGTATACTAAATCACAACTTTTACAGGGAATGCTGTAGACACAGGCTTGTTCCTCTTTTGCAACGTTATTCCTAACCAATTTACTTTTCACGGTAGACGAATATTTGAACGCCAAAGCAAACTTAAATTCTTTCGTCAACGGTTTTACTCTTTCTAAGCCGGCAATGTAAGGCAAACTCACATATTGTTTTTGGTTAACTGAAGGTTCCCGAGGGGCATAAAAAGATTTTCTGGCTTTAAAATACGCCTTTCTGATAAACCACTCAGGATATTTTAAATCCTTAAAAATGTTCCAAATCTTTGAATTTTCCGGATCCAGCAAATGTGGGCTACAAATCCTGAGTGCTCTTAGAAACATGGAAGAAATAATTGAGCTTTTAACCCCTTCATCATGATATGAAAATAATGAATGTACGAATTACAATGAGTAGGTTTTCTATAGACCGTGAAATTGGGCTTTCCGCTTTCGTTAATGACCAAAACATCTAGAAAAGGTAATTGTTTGTCGTTCTCCCCATTCATATTTAAATTTAATAGAGGGAACAAGATTATTTAATGACTGAAAGAAAGTGTCAAAGTTGTTCCAGTGGTC
The DNA here is from genome assembly GCA_023014485.1 of Bathynomus jamesi. Classification (NCBI taxonomy): domain Eukaryota; kingdom Metazoa; phylum Arthropoda; class Malacostraca; order Isopoda; family Cirolanidae; genus Bathynomus; species Bathynomus jamesi. The sequence goes on along the minus strand of JAJOZX010000475.1, from coordinate 1,411,337 downwards.
AGGCCAAAATGAGAAAATATCATCTACATAACGAAACCAAATTAGATTCCTGGGACATATTGTTTGCAACAATTCCGACTCATAATACTCCATATATAATGTACTCAGTATTGCATAATTAATAATTATGCAATATTAAATGTAATAAATTTAATTATAAATGTAATAATTATGTAAAAATAATAGAATCTGTATGTTTAGAACAGGAAGATAGTTTTAAAATTTGTGCGAATGTACTTAATGAAAATGCCCCTCCTGTCTCGAGAGAATGGAATCCAACCTAGGTGCGAATTTCTTAACGGTCGATCCCTGAACTGTTTTTCCCTCTTGTTTTGTTTCATTTGTGTTTCTGTATCCACCCGAGGAGGATGCCAGTGGGCGTCGAAACTGTCGTGGAAATAAACTCTGTCTATTAGAGTGGGTTTTTATTCTCATATTTATATTAAGTTTAAAGTTTTATTAGGCATATTTATAAATGAGTAATTAAAATAAAGTAAACTAAGATGTTCATCGTTTAATGTTCAAACTTAATTATAGGAAGGTTATGCTTAAGGAACATTAATTTTTCTGCCTTTTCTGCTGCCAGTCTGTTTCTCTTTTCATCATATATTAATCCAGCACTGCTAATAATCTCTCGCTTGGTACGTTTGTTGGAGGACAGGCTAAATGTTTCCTTGCAAGTTTACTAAAGTATGGATAGATATTCTGCGTATTTTTCCACCAACTAATAGGATTGTCACATGCAGCCAGGCGTTTTTCTTGGTGATAGCTCTCGATCATTTTTACTACATCTTTTGACATCGCGTAGGTCTCGTCATTGCTGCTTGACTCAAGAAACTGAGAGACAGATTCTGTGATAGATTTGCTTGTTGAAGGTGTTGGTTCTGTCACTGAAACTTTTATTCTTTTGGTGGGTGGCGAAGCGACAGATTCAAGAGATTGAAGCTCTTCAACTGCTTTGCCAAGTGATGATTTAACTCGTTCTAATGTACTAGGTGAAAATAACTTAGCTTTGTAACGTGGATCTAAGTAGGTTGCAAGAGGTAACTTCATACAAGAACAGCCTCTCGTCTTGTCGCTTGCATCACTTTTGCGCACAATGAACTAGTTCTATTAATATAGTAGAATTTGATAATTTCCGCTTATTAATGACGTTTTATCTCAACGGTCCACATCCGCATGACATCCGCAGTCCAAATTGCGGATGCGGGTGCGGATGCGGATGCGAGAAAATGTGCGGATGTTCCGCGGATACGGATGCGGATGTGACCTACATCACTAATATACACACACACATACACACACACACACACATATATATATATACACACACATATGTATATATACACACATACATATATATAATATATACACATATATATATATACACACACACCTATATATACATATATACATATTATATATATATATACACACACATTTATATATATATATATATATATATATATATATATATATATATTATATATAATATATACGTGTGTGTATATATATATATAACACACATATATATATATATATATATATATATATATACATACACACATATATATATACATATTAGTGGTGGACCGGATATCCGCATCCGCATCATTTTTAACATCCGCATCCCCATCCGCCCTTCTGACTGCGGATGTTATGCGAATATTTCCTCTAATAAATTATGCAATTTACAATTAAATTAGCTCATAAAGTAACTTATAAGACCCAGTCATACACATTTCATGTAAAGTATTAATAATTATCACTGTTTTACAAAAAAAAAACAAAATTCTGCTTCTCCCAATTTCATGGGTGATCTAAACTAATTTTGGAGTGCTGAATCTGAAAATCACATTAGTTTTTTTCTATCGGGTCAGGTTATCTAGATATCTGTAACCCTTATTTAAACGTTTACAGGCACAATACACTAAAAACTTCAAAGTTCAGTATCACAGGGAGAAGAAATTTTTGAAAATCTACTTATAAATCCACTTTTATTTGTATTTGTAGTAAAACAGAACAGAACAGAACAACACAAAAAGGATACGTACACATGCATTATTACATATCAACTGCTACATATAGTTCACTTTCTTGGAAGTGAGTTTTCTTGGATTTGCGTCTATACTCAGTAGAGCCTTCCCGTTTTAGCATCCAGCGAAAGTCACCAAGCATGCAAGCGTCCCATCGTCCTTGGTAGTTTTTTTCCATCATTGCAATGTCCTGATGAAACGCTCTCCCTGTTCATCTGACACTGAGCCAAGGTTATCTGGAAAGAATCCAGATGGCTGTGCAAAAAATGGATCTTCAGAGACATTCTAGCCCCAAGTTTGTTGGTATGCATCCAGCAGCTCGGTGACCATTGCTTCATAGTGAGGGGACTTTGATGAGCCTAAGAAGTTGTCACAAAGATTCTTAAAAGAATTTCAGGCTCTTAGTTCCTTTGCATTGAGAGTGCTCAAAACTGTTCATCCTTTAAAAAGCACTCTTATTTGGGGACCAATAAAAACACTTTCATCTTCGCATCACTACGCTAGGAAATTTTTGAATGCAACTATTTAATGCAGCTTCTTCTGTGTCAAGCGCTTTGACAAAGTTCTTTATCAACCCTAGTTTGATATGCAGAGGGGGCAAAATGATCCTTTCTTGATCAACTAATGGCTCATACTTCATACTATGTTGTCCTGACACAAAGGCTTCACGTGGTGGCCAGTCCTTCTTTACATAATGCTGCTGTGTTACTCTACTGTCCCATAAACACAGAAAGCACATGTACTTGGTAAAGCCACCCTGCATTCCCCGGAGAAGTCCTACCACTTTTAGGTCTCCACAAATCTTCCACTTATATTGATCATACTTGATTGCATTCAGAAGTATTACCATGTTCTCATATGACTCCTTGAGATGAACTGAGTGTCCAATTGGAATGCTTGGGTGAACGTTCCCATTGTGTAACAAAACAACTTTAAGATTCCGATTACTACAGTAGAGTCAATGGACAGACGCCACTCGTTTGGAACATGTTCTATTTTAAAATAGGAGAATAAACTTCCCAAATCTGAGCAGTAACATAGCTGATTTACAGTTTGAAAGTAGCACGATATGTCGGAGCTTCTCTTGCGAAAAGAAGTAATGCGCACATCACCCTGAACTAAGTTCCACTCCTTAAGTCTCGAAGTTAAAAGTTCAGCCTTACCCTTTGAAAGATATAAGTCCCTAACCAAGTCATTCAAGTCTTGCTGAGTTATCAAATGTGGTTCAGAAGAAGATTCTGGACAGTACCAGAAGATTCATTTGCTTGTTCTGACAATGCTTCCTCTTCAGATGATGTTGGCAGAAGATTCGTATTCGCTGGTGGTGTTGGAATCGGAAGCTCATCACTATGAGGAACAGGTTTGATGGCAGAAGCTACCACAGGATAGTCAATTTTATTCCAAGTTTTTGATGTAAGGCCAGCTACTTTGCTCTGACAGAAATAGCAATCGTCAACATGGTTCTTTTGCTCACGCCAAACCATAGGTACTGCGAATCCCATACCTTTCCTTCTACCATTGAACCAGTCACGTAAATTCATTGCACAGTTACTACAGCAAACATATGGGGTCCATCTTTTGTCTTGGTCACCAATATGACAGCCGAAGTAGTGATAATACGCTGTTCTTATCAGAGGAGTCATATTCCTGCGCTGTGAAGTTGGAGTAAATAGACCACAGATGTAACAAAATAAATTTGGACTGTTCACGCAACACCTTGAAGCACACATCATAAATCTAAAAAGTAAAAACGCAATTATTGTGTTTTGTATTGAAGTAAAATGAACTATAATCATAAAATTAGTATAAGACTACCGTATAAAACATCATATTCTGACAAAACCTGACCTAACGTGCAAAAATGAAGTTCATTTTCGAAATCAGCACCCTATAATTAGTATAAAACAGTATGTTTTACCGGGAAGCAAAACTGTTGTTAGGTTGTGTTATTAATGAACAAACAAATATATAAACCACAAATGAGACTTGTTTCATTGAATTTTGTGTGGCTGAAACTCTTGAGAAAGTTATTATTTTTATTATAATGAAAACAATATTAATTTTAATTCTTATGCATTGCATTGCCTGCCATAATAGTAATATCATGAAATTTGAAAAATTGTCATATATTTATAATTCTATATTATACTGATAGATTAACTAAATATTCGCATTCGCATCCGCAGATGTTAAAAAACTGACATCCGGTCCACCACTAATATACATATACATATATATATATACACACATATATGTACAAACACACACACACACACACACCAACCCACACATACAGGGTGTTTCAGGAGGAAAGGTCAATACTTCGGGAGGTGATAGTATCGGTCATTGTGAGAAAAAAGTTCATATGAATATGTGTCAAATTCTGAGTAGTTACGGAGATAGAGCCGTTTGAATCTGATGCGCGCGCAGCTCTTCCTCCCGCTTCCCTCCCCTATAACCTTGAACGATGTAAGCTGTAATGTAAGCATGTAACATAAGCCAATCGACAGCTGACTGTTGTGACTAATACCATTCAAAATGCCAAAGTTTAAACATTAAATGTTAGAAACAGAAATTGGTTTCTCTTTCTTGATTACCATTAACAATGCTTTTGTATTTGTAGATTCAAACAGCTCTATCTCCGTAACCATTCAGAATTAGACACATGTTCATATGAACTTTTTTCTCACAATGACCGATACTATCACCTCCCGAAGTATTGACCTTTCCTCCTGAAACATCCTGTGCATATATATACACATATATACACACACACATATATATATATATATATACACACATTTTAACTGCAAACAACACACGGTATAATTAATATAAAGAACGACGCTTGTGTAGAAGAGCGTTCCGCACAAGATAAGGAGGGAGTACGAACAAATGAAAAAAGAGGTACCACCCGGGAATCGAACCCGGGATTATCCGATTGCCGGTTAGATATGCTATCCACTACACCATGGACCTCGATCAATCAGAGGTCGTAATTCTCCTACATACGAGCAGAAACCAATGCCCTGAGGGGGCACCTTCGCATGCCGTACATATATACATTTTAACTGCAAACAACACACAGTATAATTAATGTAAAGAACGACGCTTGTGTAGAAGAGCGTTCCGCACAAGCTGAGGAGGGGGTACGAACAAATGAAAAATGAGGTACCACCCGGGAATCGAACCCGGGATCCTATCTGCTTTGCAGATAGCTGGTGAGGGAAGCTATATTTTTGGGACCTCTTTGCGAGTGACCCGTTGCCCACGTCGGGCTAGCATCATGAAAAAGAAAAAACTATAGTATTTGTCATTTACCATTACTTATTCAGACTATAGTTGATTTAATTTTCCTAGAAGAGTTCCTTGTTCCATGCGTGGTCTGTGTATCATATATATATATTATATATATATATATATATACAGGGTGGGCGGAAAGTAGCTCCCTATATTGGATTGGTAAAAAAATACGTATATTATCCATTTATTTCAGAAGAAATAATATGAAAAGGTAGGCATACATGGTAGGTTTTCTCTAAAATTCAATGTGGGCTCCAACTCTTTCCACCAGCTTCTGGAGCCGCCCAGGAATGGCGTCCACTGACTTTAGCAGGAACTCCGGCGGGATGGAGGACATGACTTCCCGAATTCGGTCCTCCAGTTCTTCCAATGTCCTCGGTTTGGTGGGTAGACTTCTTCCTTTACCCACCCCCAAAGAAAGAAGTCGCACGGTGTCAAGTCGGGGCTCCTGGCTGGCCATTGATGTGGACCACGACGACCCATCCAACGCCCAGGGAAGTGGGCATCCAGCCACTCACGGACAACAAGAGCGAAGTGCGGAGGGGCGCCATCTTGCATAAATATCAGATCGTCGATGTTCTCCCATGTGCTGACAACCGGCCAGACCTCGTTTCGCAACATAGCAAGGTACCGCTCAGCATTCATGGTGTTGCGCAGAAGGAACGGGCCCACAACCTGATCTGAGGTCATACCACACCACACCGTTACACTGAACCGATTCTGCCGTTTTTCAGCGGTAACCGTGCGACTTCTTTCTTTGGGGGTGGGTAAAGGAAGAAGTCTACCGCACCAAACCGAGGACATTGGAAGAACTGGAGGACCGAATTTGGGAAGTCATGTCCTCCATCCCGCCGGAGTTCCTGCTAAAGTCAGTGGACGCCATTCCTGGGCGGCTCCAGAAGCTGGTGGAAAGAGTTGGAGCCCACATTGAATTTTATAGAAAACCTACCATGTATGCCTACCTTTTCATATTATTTCTTCTGAAATAAATAGATAATATATGTATTTTTTTACCAATCCAAAATAGGGAGCTACTTTCCGCCCACCCTGTATATATATATATATATACACGTATACATCTACATACACACACACACACATATACCCTATATATATATATATATATATATATATATATATATATATATATAAATGAACAATGAATAAATCCTATATAATTTTTATAATTCAAATATTCATTTTTACATAAGAACCAAAATCGCCTAACGCGAGTTTGGATAAAATTTTGATTTGCTTTCTATTTTTGCAATTTCACAACCATGCTATCTACCATTTCTATGGTTATGTTGTTGTATTCATTTTTGTCATTGGAGGTTCGTTGTGAGAAGCGAATGTCCCTTAATTTCCTTCCCTCAAAGTATAAACAAGACACTCGACGGTTTAGATCGTTTAACATTTCCATCACAATATTACGCATATCTCCATTTTCCAGTTATTATGGACGTTATGATAATTAATTATTGTTGTCTTGCATCTAACCCTCATCCCTAAATTTTATTAGATTATGCCTGCACATTGCATGTAACATGATGTGAACCCTTGTTTGTACTTCTTCATTCATTTACTTAATTCTTCCTCAAGTGTACCCAATTCTTTAATATTTACTGTATACTCGTATAAGTATATATACTTAATTAATAGTTTCACTCACTCTTTGTACACTGGTTATAAACCTTTCATTACTGTATTGCTCTAATTCATCTCGTCTAAATTCTCCCAATAATGAATTGTACTGTACGTACGAATTAAATAACTATGGTGTATTAATTATGAATTGACGTATTGCATAATGTGAATAGCTATGACGTCATAATATAGCGTAATTCCCTTCACATTTTCCATACCTTGAATACCGATCATATCTGTAGTATTCAATATATGGTAAATTCTTTAAAATAATAATAAAAACTTTACACTCGAGACGTCATTATTTATATGTTGTTCATTCATACATCCATATCTTATCTTGACCGTTATCTTTTTTTAATTTTATTAATTATTCATTCATCGACCTACCTATTGTCTACCTATTGTCAACCATTTGTGCGACTACCAATGTGTACAATACTTTGTGCATTCGTACATGTCCCCTGATGATCATGATTACGTACATAGTTATGTACATGTACATACGTCCACATGTATTCGTTTTACTTTTTGTTTTAATTATTTTACTTCTCGCAAGATATTCGTTCATGCTTATTCAAGTGTTCGAATTCCGCTGACCAGACAAAAATGAGAGCTTCTGAGGTAAAAACCTCCTCTCGCTTGCTTCTAATTTATAAAACATTATTATGTTATATATATATATATATATGTATACATACACGAGGTGTGATCAAAAAGTTCGGTAAATAGTCCCGCAACTAATGAACACGTGTCACTAGGTGATGTCAGTGTGTATGTCTGATGACGTCACCTTGGCCACTTACCAGATGCCAACAAACACCATTCAACTACGCACCAGTGCGCCGTGTCATTGCTTTGTGAGAGCGTTTGTTTAGCGTCTGGCGATTTTGCAGAAAATGTCGAAATTTGAGCAACATGCAAACATCAAATTTTGTTTTAAACTTTGTAAGACGGCTACGGAAACGCACGGAATGCTTGCAGTTGTTTACAGAGATGAAGTTGGCACAAACAAGACTGTTTGCAAGTGGTTTGGAAGGTTTCGAGAAGGAAATAAGTCTTTGGAAGATGATGAAAGAAGTGTTTGTCTGTCCGTCTTTTTTTTAACAACTTCATCTCCATAGACAGCTGTAAGCATTCCGTGCATTTCTGTAGCCGTCTTACCAAGTTTAAAACAAAATCTGATGTTTATCCGTTGCTGAAATTTCGACAATTTCTGCAAAAATGCCAGACGCCACAAAGACGCCCTCACACAATGCAATGAAACGGCGCACTGGTGCGAGGTTGAATGGTGTTTGTTGGCATCTGACAAGTGGCCAAGGTGACGTCATCAGCCATACACACTGATATCACCTAGTGAAACGCATTCATTAGTTGCTGGACTATTTATCGAACTTTTTTATCACACCTTGTGTGTATATATATATATATATATATATATATATATATATATATATATATATATATATATATATATACCGTATGTGCCCGTGTACTTTATGTTATACTCCTAACATCCTAATTGTCTATAAATATGAAACACTAAAAAAATATAGTTAACTGTTTAATTGTAATTAATTATAATACTTTAATATAATGTAATTGATGTACTTTAATGAAACTATAATTAACAATAATAATTTAATATAATGTAATTAATGTACTTTAATGAAACTGTAATTAACGATAATAAGCGAATGTGAATTAATTGGTAATTATTATCATAGTTGTAATAAACCAAAATTACAATGTACTCAGTGATGTACTTGGGATTGTACTCAATGTACGACCCGACATTATGTCGCCATTTAGGAATGTACACTCGTGATATTATTATTTTTTATTATTATTTTTTTCGTTGGGATAAATTTTTGATGTGCTTTCTACTTTACCAAATAATTGGTGACATTCTTTTTAAAATTTCTTAATCATTTTTTTATATTTAGCTTAATAATGAATCCTGATTAAAAGTTTGCAGTGTTCATGTTTTGTATACATTCTCTCTTCGTTATAAAAGATGAAGTCATGTCTTGCCTAAGCATTTAATTGTAAATCTTAAACCTTTAATTTTTGCTCATATGCATATCTTAGTATAAAGATGCATAGTTCAATTTCCACTTCTTTTTATCTCGGCGGATCAGCAAAACATCAGATCTGAAAATACGGAGTTTAAGAAAAAAATATGGCTTTCTCTTCCTATATCCTGTTTATCTGTTTAACCATTGTCACAGCAAAAAACTTTACTTTATTTCTAACTATTGTGCAAACATAATACAGTCTTTTCAACATTTAATAATAATGATGTTAGCAGAATATGTGTATATGACCCACAAAATTTCCATGTTCATTCTGAAATAGACTTCGAGGCTGAGCACAACCTGTACATTTATCAGTAAATTACAGTAAGAAACAGTCTTTATCATCTCCTTCGAGCCTTGCTCTCTTCAGAGAACTTAGTCATTAAAATCTCCCGATACACAGAGAATTTAGTAAGCCTCCCAGAATCCTCCGAGCCACTACAGAAGAACTCGGAGAGTAGTATAGAAGAAACTACTACAACTAACAAGTCCGGTGCTACCACCTAACCAGAACCCCCGTCGACTTCGAACCAACCCAGGCCATAGACGGAGGGGTTAACAAAGTGGCGACCCTGCTCCAGGATTCTTCCAGTCTTCCAGACCCTGGAAATATAAGAAACTGGCGACTCTGCAATTAGGATTCTTCCAGTCTTCCAGACCTTGGAACTAGAACCAACATCCAGTTGACCGGCATGTCACGTCTTCCAGTTCGTCACATCCACCCTTGAACCGGTGTGTCACGACTCCAAGTTCTCTACGCCTTGTCTTCATTCAAGAACAAGTGGCCAGCAAGACACATCTTCAGGACACGTATCCAAGGATTTCGCAGTAGGAATCTTGTTAAGTACAGAGCTCTTTTTTTTAAAGTAATCGCTAAACATTTGAGAAGTCAGTATTATTAACAGTTAATTATTAGTATCAAGCCAGAAGTAACAAAAAACACAGTGAACATTCCATACACCAGTAATACATTTATTGAAACCAAGTTATTTTCACTATTATAGTTAGTATAGAATAATTTTATTTTATATACAAACATAATATTACCCTACCTTCGTGTACATTCGAGTGAAATGTTGCTTACATTTTTTATTTTTGTTTACAATTTTTTCAAATTATTGAATTGAATTGACTTGAAATTATTGTGCATTTATTGTGCATTATTATTATAGAGAAAGAGAGAGTTTATAGTTTATAGAGACATTTGATAGCAGTTCAAGTCAGTAGGTTGGATCCAGAGGGACAACCACCCAAGAGATTTATAGAAATACTTGATAGCAGTTCAAGTTAGTTGGATGCATCCAGAGGGACAACCTCCCCAGAGAATAATAGACTTCACTTGATAGCAGTTCAAGTGCAGTCAATTTCAATTTTCAGTCAGTTTCAGTCAGTTTCCAGTCAGTCGGTTGCATCCAGAGGCACAACCACCCCAGAGAATAATAGACTTCACTTGATAGCAGTTCAAGTTCGAGTCAGTTTCAGTTTCAGTCAGTTTCAGTTCCAAGTCAGTTGTAGTCAGTTGTAGTCAGTTTCAAGTGAGTTGTAGTCAGTTTCAAGTCAGTTTCAAGTTCAAGTCAGTTCAGTACAGTCAATTTAATTCAACCTGAATTTAAGAGAATTTAATTTAAGAGCATTTAACTTAAGAGAATTTAAGAAAATTTAATTTAAGAGCATTTAACCCTTTAATGACGGATGGTACCTTAAGGTCCACCAGAAATAATAATATAAATTGTACTACAATGCCTCGTTTCTATAAATGTTTCTACATGTTTATATATAGATGTCATTTAGTTGTTGAGAAAGAAACCCAAAATGTGTATCATTTCAGTGACTAGTTACTAAAATATTTAGTTTTGAATAACAATAAAACCTATACGTTCTGGTAACAAGAGTGACCGCATATGCTGCGGACTAGTCCTTAAAGGGTTAACTTAAGAGAATTTAAGAAAATTTAATTTAAGAGAATTTAAAAGAATTTAAGAGAATTTAATTCAACCTGAATTGACAGGTTTGTGTCTTTAATTCAACCTTCTCTGTCTCTCTTTGCATGCAGTAATTGTGTATATAAATATATTTTATTATTTGTAACCAAAACAGTTTTTACAAATGTTTGTAACGATTTTTATAATTATTGTGATGTATATGATAACAGTAATAGTGTAGTACTAGCAAAAGATCGGCGCTACGCGCCGATTTTGCTAGATCAATGGTGCTTGGACCTTCGACCCAAACCGAATTGTGGGCCTACGGCGTATTTTATTTTGAACATCAATAGCCCTTTATCTGGATATCGTTCCCATTCCTCTCACTTTGGGCCTCAGTAATTGGGGTGCCTGTGGCCCTCCAATTACTGGCGAACCAATTATTCGGTCAATAAAACTACAGCAAAGAAGGCAGCCATGAAAATCTAAAACTTCACAAATCTTGATACGATGAACTCGGATGTGAAGCTCAAGATTTTCATGACTGCGTTCTTTTCTATAGCTTTATTGACCAAATAATTGAACAATTATTTGGTCAATAAAACTATAGTCATGAAAATCTTAAGCTTCACAAATATTGACACAATGTGAAGCTTAAGATTTTCATTGCTGCGTTCTTTTCTATAGTTTTATCGCGGTGCTGGGGCCCTCGGGCCCAGTAATTGGTTGTTTTGGGTGGGGGAGGGCTGGTCACACATATGTTTTCGTTCATTACTCATCACCCCGATCCACCATACGAAGTTTGGTCGAAATCGGTTCAGAAACGTAAAAGTTTTTCTGCGGACAGACAGGCAGACACATTTTTGCTAAATTATAATAGTAATGATGCCCGATTAGGTTAATTAAATGGCCGGTTAGGTCAACTGAATGCCCGATTAGATTAATTGAATGCCCGGGTACGTTAATTGAATGCCCGGTTAGGTTAATTGTACACCCTTGACGATTGGTTAGGTTAAGTCATGATATTTTCGTTAAAGCCAACGAAAATATCACGACTTAACTTAACCAATCGTCAAGGGCAACAGATGACCTAACCTGGCATTCAATGAACCTAACCGGGTATTCAATAATAGCGGAGCGACCCGGCGTTGCCGGGGTGGATGTTGAACGCTATATATATATATATGCCCGGTTAGGTAAATTGAATGCCCGGTTAGGTTAATTGAATGCCCAGTTAGGTCAACTGAATGCCCGATTAGGTTAATTAAATGGCCGGTTAGATCAACTGAATGGCCGATTAGATTAACTGAATGCCCGGGTACATTAATTGAATGCCCGATTAGGTTAATTGTACACCCTTGACGATTGGTTAGGTTAAGTCATGATATTTTCGTTAAAGCCAACGAAAATATCACGAATTAACGTAACCAATCGTCAAAGGAGTACAGATGACCTAACCTGGCATTCAATGAACCTAACCGGGTATTCAATAATAGCGGAGCGACCCGGCGTTGCCGGGGTGGATGTTGAACTCTATATATATACATATATATATAATACATATATATGCCCGGTTAGGTAAACTGAATGCGCGGTTAGGTTAATTGAATGCCTTGCCCAGTTAGGTCAACTTAATGCCCGATTAGGTTAATTAAATGGCCGTTAGGTCTACTGAATGCCCGATTAGATTAATTGAATGCCCGGGTACGTTAATTGAATGCCCGGTTAGGTTAATTGTACACCCTTGACGATTGGTTAGGTTAAGTCATGATATTTTCGTTAAAGCCAACGAAATCTCACGACTTAACCTAACCAATCGTCAAGGGCGTACAGACGACCTAACCTGGCATTCAATGAATCTAACCGGGTATTCAATAATAGCGGAGCGACCCGGCGTTGCCGGGGTGGATGTTGAACGCTATATATATATATATATGCCCGGTTAGGTAAACTGAATGCCCGGTTAGGTTAATTGAATGCCCAGTTAGGTCAACTGAATGCCCGATTAGGTTAATTAAATGGCCGGTTAGGTCAACTGAATGCCCGATTAGATTAACTGAATGCCAGGGTACGTTAATTGAATGCCCGGTTAGGTTAATTTTACACCCTTGACGATTGGTTAGGTTAAGTCATGATATTTTCGTTAAAGCCAATGAAAATATCACGAATTAATGTAACCAATCGTCAAAGGAGTACAGATAACCTAACCTGGCATTCAATGAACCTAACCGGGTATTCAATAATTTTACCATAGGTTTCGTAATGATCTTGATGACGTCATTTAATGTTTTAAAATTAATTATTTCATTGCTAGTTTCTTACTTACAGCGACATGCATAATGATATTAGGATACCTAATAGAAATTTTGTAATATTTTAAAGTGGGGAAAATAAATAATTTTCTATAAATGATCTTCAACTATAAAAGCGCATCTAATCAGATAACGTAATTAACGTATTTCTATGACAACTAAAAAATAGAATGATAAATCAATATCCTATCAAGTTGTTTGTGTATACGTAAAATTATTTGTACAAAAGCCACAATAATAAAACGCACAAAAGTCACGGTAAATAATTTCGAGTGTGGCTCGTTTAACTTTAAACTCGTGTTTATTTAAATTGCCTGTTTTAATTATGTAATTTTTTGTATTGAATCGATAAAGAAATCTTTTGTGAATCGAAAAATGTTAAAATTATAACAAATATCAAAATATTTTGTATAAAAATCATTGAATTTTAAAAATGCATGTTTGTTTTTAGTTTTTTGCAAAAAGTTCCGTATGAATTTTAAAAAATTATATACTTTTTTTAAATTGAATCGATAAATAAATCTTTTGTTAATCGAATGGTATTAAATGTTTAGTAAATACTGACTTATTTTGTGCCAAAATTATGATTAAAAATTAAAAATTAAAAAAATGCGTGTACAGGCATGGGAAGAACTGTACCCCTAAAAGGGGGGGGAAGGAATTATGTTAGGGAATTCTTTTTAGCATGGGCACTGCACAATAAACGACGCATCGAATGGTGAAAACCGCACTGTTCTACACCAATTGTAGCGACCTGTAGGTGTGCGCAAAAAACTGTTACATATATATATATATATATATATATATATATATATATATATATTATATAAGGCTTCATTTCTGAAATAGTATATTAGACTAATCGATCATGTCCTAATGACTTCTTTTTAAATTACTATGGGGAGGAACATGCCGTTCCTCCGTTTTGTTTGAACTCCTTTAATTTGTGTTCTGAGCAGTGTGACGAGCAATCTTTGTCCAAAGAGAAAAGTGCTCACGAAAAGACGTATTGTTAATTTCAGACATACTCGATTCCCCCGAATGCAGTATTCCAAATTTTTTTTTTCCCAATACCCCAACCCCAGTTGAACCCAGTGTCAACCAGGGAAATGGTTCAACCATAGTTGACTCTACTTTGGCTCCAGTCAAACCACAGTTTAACCATCTGTTTTCTTCCACCCAGGTTGGTCCAGAAGCCAACCAGGAACCTCTTTTGGCACTGCGGAACATTCCTCAGTATCATAACGTGATCATTCCAACGATCATTCTCTTCTTCCTTCCCTCCTATTTTGCTGATTTTTCCCTTTGGCTTTCCCTGGACCCCCTTCTGAAACCAGTAAAAGTTATTCTTCTTAATCCCGATAAGCCACCTCCTTTTTGAGTGAGCAAGGCTTGATTGGTCGACCAACTGTTTTCCGGGCATGTTGCGAATCCCCTGTAACCGTATGACCCGCATGCCCTATCGTATGACCACCTAACCATGCACTTAATTTATAGTGCTCTGTATGTTCGTGAAATTTCCCCGTTATGACCGAACATAACCTCAATTTAGGTTAAGTTTTTTTTTTATTTTTAAGGGTATTATATGGAACCTATAATCCCATGTTCAGTCCATTATAATTTATAATTGATTTATATTTTTAATTTGTATTCTTAATTTTCTTAATTCAATTATCATACTGATACTTCTTGTTAATACTAATGGTTAATATTAATAGTGATATACTGTTACTATATGGCTATGAATGTTATTGGCTGAATACATTGCCAGTAATGCTACCTGTATTAGAATTTAATAATAATTCACTTAAACGTAAAGGATTTTATAACCCTACTCCCATTTTAAATTATTATACACTATTTTTAAACTTTGTTAATTCGAAAACCTTCCGAATCCCTACACATACACACGCCATGTATGCACACTATATATACAAACCTTATTCTAAAATCATTGGATATCGATAAACTTTATTTAATTGCGTGTAAGTGCTAACTATGATATTTACTGTAGATTATTTAAATTTATTTAATCGTAATAATTGTTTCATTTTGCATTTTGCTCATGCATTTATTCAGTTACTTTAACCAACCACTACTTACATTCTGTATCTAATGCACATAAATACACACTTGACCACAGGTCTATACATCATCCATTACATAATTCGATTTTTTATCTACACTAGTCGATCAAATTAGTTTATTAACTGTACGATCATGGTAACTTTGGAAATTCCTGAACCTTAAAATTTAAATTTTCCTATTACCTACTATTCATTAGGTATGTATTTTTTTTCCACAGGAAAATCACATTTTTAAAAAAAAATTAACAATATCATTGGTTGTCTAACTTAATTGGTTGTCTAAAATTACATTTGATTACTGTGCATTGTACTTAACCACCCCAACTCACGTGGTGTATATAAATTTGTAATTATAAGAACCATTAGTTATCATCTAGTTTGAAATAGTTAGAATATTATATTATTGTATTAATATCATTCTAGAGGGAAGAGCCCTGTAAAAATGAACAATGAATAATTCCTATATAATTTTTATAATTCACATATTCATTTTTACATAAGAACCAAAATCGCCTAACGCGAGGTTGGATAATATTTTTATTTGCTTTCTATTTTTGCAATGTCACAACCATGCTATCTACCATTTCTATGGTTAAGTCGTATCCATGTTTGTGTCATTGGAGGTTCGTTGTGAGAAGCGAATGTCCCTTAATTTCCTTCCCTCAAAGTATAAACAAGACACTCGACGGTTTAGATCGTTTAGCATTTCCATCACACTATTATCCATATCTCCATTTTCCAATTATTATAGACTTTATGATAATTAATTATTGTTGTCTTGCATCTAACCCTCATCCCTAAATTTTATTAGATTATGCCTGCACATTGCATGTGACATGATGTGAACCCTTGTTTGTACTTCTTCATTCATTTACTTAATTCTTCCTCAAATGTACCCCCAATTCCTTAATATTTACTATATACGCGTATAAGTATATATACTTAATTAATAGTTTCACTCACTCTTTGTACAATGGCTATAAACCTTTCATTACTGTATTGATCTAATTCATCTCGTCTAAATTCTCCCAATAATGACTTGTACTGTACGTACGAATTAAATAACTATAGCGTATTAATTATGAATTGACGTAGAGCATAATTTGAATAGCTATGACGTTATAAAGTAGGGTAATTCCCTTCACATTTTCCATACCTTGAATATCGATCATATCTTTAGTATTCAATGTATGGTAAATTCTTTAACATAATAATAAAAACTTTACACTCGAGACGTCATTATTTATATGTTGTTCATTCATACATCCATATCTTATCTTGACCGTTATCTTTTATTAATTGTATTAATTGTTCATTCATCGACCTACCTATTGTCAACCTATTGTGCGACTACCAATATGTGTACAATACTTTGTGCATTTGTACATGTCCCCTGATGATCATGATTACGTACATAGTTACGTCCATGTACATACGTCCACATGTATTCTTTTTACTTTTTCTTTTAATTATTTCACTTATCGCAAGATGTTCGTTCATGCTTATACAACTGTTCGAATTCCGTTGACCGGCAAAAACGAGAGCTTCTGGCGTGAAAATCTCCTCTTGCTTGCTTCTAACTTATAAAACATTATATATATATATATATATATATATATATATATATATATATATATATACACACACATTTAACTGCAAACACGCAGTATAATTAACGTAAAGAACGACGCTTGTATAGGGATATTCCGCGCAAGATGGAGAGAGAGAACGAAACAAATGAAAAAATGAGGTAACAACCCGGGAATCGAACCCGGGATCTTCCGATTGCCGGTCAGATATGATAACCATTACACCATGGGCCTCACTCATTCAAATGCCGTAATTCTTCTACATACGCGCATACCGTATATGCCCATGTACTTTATGTTATACTCCTAACATCCTAATTGTCTATAAATATGAAACACTAAAAAAACTATAGTTAACTGTTTAATTGTAATTAACTGTAATACTTTAATATAATGTAATTGATGTACTTTAATGAAACTATAATTTAATATAATGTAATTAATGTACTTTAATGAAACTGTAATTAACGATAATAAGCGAATGTGAATTAATTGGTAATTATTATCATAGTTGTAATAAACCAAAATTACAATGTACTCAGTGATGTACTTAGGATTGTACTCAATGTACGATCCGACATTATGTCGCCATTTAGGAACGTATACTCGGCGATATTTTTATTGTTTTTTTATTATTATTTTTTTTCGTTGGGATAAATTTTTGATGTGCTTTCTACTTTACCAAATAATTGGTGACTTGTTCTTTTTAAAATTTCTTAATAATTTTTTTATATTTAGCTTAATAATGAATCCTGATTAAAAGTTTGCAGTGTTCATGTTTTGTATACATTCTCTCTTCGTTATAAAAGATGAAGTCATGTCTTGCCTAAGCATTTAATTGTAAATCTTAAACCTTTAATTTTTGCTCATATGCATATCTTAGTATAAAGATGCATAGTTCAATTTCCACTTCTAATTAAATCGGCGGATCAGGAAAATATCAGATCTGAAAATATGCGGTTTAAGATAAAAATAAGGCTTCCTCTTCCTATATCCTGTTTATCTGTTTAACCATTGTCACAGCAAAAAATTTACTTTTAACTATTGTGCAAAAATAATAGTCTTTTCAACATTTAATAATAATGATGTTAGCAGAATATGGGTATATAAACCCACAAAATTTCCATGTTCATTCTGAAATAAACTTCGAGGCTGAGCACAACCTGTACATTTATCAGTAAATTACAATAAGAAACAGTCTTTATCATCTCCTTCGAGCCTTGCTCTCTTCAGAGAACTTAGTCATTAAAATCTCCCGATACGTTACAAGAAGACTCGGGAACCCACAGAGAATTTAGTAAGCCTCCCAGAATCCTCCGAGCCACTACAGAAGAACTCGGAGAGTAGTATAGAAGAAACTACTACAAGTAACAAATCCGTTGCTGCCACCTAACCAGAACCCCCTTCGACTTCGAACCAACCTAGGTCATAGACGGAGGGGTTAACATATATAGACTTATATATATATATATATATATATATATATATATATATATATATATATATATATAATATATGTATGTGTGTGTGTGTGTGTGTGTATATATATAGAGAGTATATATATATATACAGGGCGTCCCAAAAAAATGTATACACACTATAACAGCTGATAGCTCAATTGATGTTTCTTTCTTTCCAAGTTAAACCCATTAGAATTAATAATGGCAGTCAGACTAAGCTTTGAACAAAGGAAATTCATTCTAAAATGCTACTGGAAGTGTGAAAACGCAGTTGAAGTGCAAAGACAGTTTAGGAGGGAGTTTCAAACAGATCCACCAACGCGACTTACCATCACTCGAATTAGAGATACGTTTGAAGCCGATGGAACTGTTCAGAATGTCCACAAGAAGCGTTCCGGAAGACCACGGACATCGACAAGCCCCACAAAGCAAGAAAGAGTACTGGAAACGTATCACCAAAGTCAAAGAAAATCTGTGCGGCAAGCGAGTCGTGAGGTAGGAATTTCAGAATCGTCTGTCCAACGCATTTTGAAGCGCTGTCAATGGAAAAGTTACATTCCAAGATTAGTCCATGCTATTAATGAAGATGATCCGGACCGAAGAGTGGAGTATTGCGAGTGGTACTTGGCACGATGTGGATGTGGATTGGACGAAGGGGTTTCGTAGAATACCCTCCGCGTTCACCAGACCTCACACCACTAGACTTTTTTATGGGGATACTTAAAAGACAAGTCTACGCTATAAAACCTGCAACAGTCGCTGAATTGAGAGCAGCCATTGAACGAGAATGCACACAAATACCAAACGAAATGTTTCGTGATGTTTTGCGATTCCATTGCTTTCGCGTTATCAGCAGTGCCTGGACCCCAGAACGGACGTCAGTTTGAAAACAGGCGTTGACAAAACAATTAAATAATGTCTGTAGATTCTAATACACTTTGAAAATGAAATGTATTTTAATAAACACTGCCTTTATAATTATTTAAAGTGTGTATACATTTTTTGGGGACGCCCCTGTATATATATTTTTTAATATATATATATATGTGTGTGTGTGTGTGTATATATATACAGTAGGTATATATATATATATATATATATATATATTATATATACACACCACACACACGATACAACTCAGAATGGTCACCTGAGAAACTTCTATGTTGCAGAGACTGCGCATGGAACAAGGAACCCTTCTGGGAAAATTAAATCATGACCCATTCATGCCCGATTGGTCATGTTGGGCTTCCATCACGAAAAAGAAAAACTTTAGTGTTTTTCATTTACCATTATTTACTCAGACTATAGTGGATTTAATTTTCCCAGAAGAGTTCCTTGTTCCATGTATGGTCTGTGTGTAACATTATATATACTAGTATTAGAGATGTATCGACTACTAAAATTCACCGAATACCGAATATTTGGTGCAAAACTATTCGGCTGATTATCGAATATTAGTTTTATTTATAGGCGTCACTATAAAAAATTGAAGCTTTTATCAGTTTGTCAGCACATAGAATTAATTAGAATTAATATTAAATGTGAGCAAAAGCAGCATGTTTTATCCACCAAAAATCTGCCAGATTCCCATACTCATGAAAAATGTGCAACTGCATTGACTTCTATATTGCAAGAATAGGCAATAAAGAGCGATCGTGTGCATGCAGTTGTGCATGACAATGGTTGTAATATTAATAAAGCTGTTAGTGTTCTCAAAATTACTTCTGTTGCTTGTGCAATCATACTTTAGCACTTGCAGTTTATGAAGCCCTTCTGAGCCAGAAATCTGTTTCAGAGATATGTGCAGTTGCGCGCCCAATCTGTTGCATTTTAATTATTCATCTCCAGCCTTTGACAGACTTAAGGAATTCCAGGAGCAACATAATTTACGCGAAAACAAACTTATAATAGACGTTATCACCCAATGGAACTCTACATTCTATATGCTACAAAGACTTTTTTAACGAAAATCTGAGGTCGTTACATACGCCTCGGAATATGACATGCTGTAGCAACCTTCAATAATCATCAGTGGACTCTAATTCAGTGTGTTGTAAAGCTTCTTAGTCGATGTGAAAAATTAACGAATGACTTTTCCTGTGATTCTTTTAATCTTCCCATTTTGTCTCCCGATGTAACAGGTCCCGTGGTATTTTTGCCTAACATAACTGATGATGCAGTGTTCGTACTATGAAAAACAATTTAATAGAAAATTTACAGAATCGTTTCAGGCAGTGGAAGGCAAACATCACTCGCATGATTTCTCACATTTTAGATTCTCGTTTCAAATTTGCTTGCATAACAGTGCCTGAGTTTGTAAAAAACGAGATAATCATTATGTCTCCATCACCTAACGCTAGTCCTGCACGTAATATAACCTATGGCGATGAAGCAACTGATTTTGTTTCACGAGAAGATCAAGAATCTTTGAAAAAGAAGTTGAAGGTTAATTTATGGAGTTATTTCGATGAGGTTGTGCCTCCAGTATCATAGATGACGTCATGACATCAATGACATTATGACATCATCTGGATGACATCAATGACATTATGACATCATCTGGATGACATCATTGACTTATAACGTCATCTATAACAGTGAGCATTTGCAATATCCTTTTTGAAAGCTTATTAGGTATTACGGAATTTTATTTAGTCCAATTGGAAACTTTTTTTCATGATGTATCCTCTACTGTCATCGAAAAACAGCATCATAAGATCTATGACGTCAACATTGCCGTCATGGAAGGGATTGGGTTAAGTGTCATGTTTGAATTTATCATAATTTTTGTGTTTTTGTAAAGCAGTGTATATATTAGTAAAGTCCAACTTTATATATTAAAAAGTGCAACTGTGCAAATCTATATTATAATAAGAGAGCTGTCCGTCTGTCCGTCTGTCCGTCTGTCCGTCACACTTTCAGAAATTGTGAGAAAAAATTGTGAGAAAAAAATTCAGAAATTGTATTACGGGCGGAAATGTGAAGCTCAAGATTTTCATGACTGTGTTCTTTTCTGTAGTTTAGCAATGGGGGAAGTGTGGGGTAATGGGGGAGGGGTGGGGTAATGGGGAGGGGTGGGGGTAATGGGGAGGGGGTTAGCCCCCAAGTTGTATGAATGGGGGTGAGGAGGTTTTGGGAGATACCAGATTCAGAAATGTTGACACAATGTGAAGCTCAAAATTTTCACGGCTGGATTCTTTTTTTGTAGTTTAGCCTGTCTAACCGTCAGCGAAGCGGCGGGAACTGTACTAGTATAGATAATAATACGGGTAAAGTTGCGCCACTGAGTTCCTAATGGTCGTTGACTCGTTGAGTTTTGGCGGGCTTTTTAATGTCACCGAATTACGACAACCACTCGACCAGATCTACTATCTTTGGTCGCACTTCAGTGTTCAAATGCCATTGGCTATTTTTATTTCAGATTCGAGAAATCTTGCTCTTTTTTAAATCATGGTTTGCCTGAAGAAATTGAGTTTGTCAATCATATATAATAGGTAATAATAAATGTGAGATTTGGCAACCCTGCCCACCGCCCGGCACCTGAGCGCAGAGCGATATGCCTTCAGTTCAGTTTTGTATTAGTTGGAGAGTAAACCAAGCTAGTGTGGTCATATTTTATTGTAGTTAAGTTCACTCATATTTCGACTTTGTTATAAAGTGTTATAAAGTGAGTTCTCTTTCATTGTTGAACCATAGAAAATTTTTCGAAGCGTTTACGGCTTTTTTTTTGGCCATTAGAGCATTATGTAAATACATTTTATATGTTATACTCATAGTATGTACCAAGATAAATAATTCTGTGAAGTTTTTTTAGAAAACATGGACTCCAAATTTTTTTATAGGGTTCCAAAAATGACGTGAAGGCCAATTTTTCTGAATAAGAGGAATTTTATTTTCAAAAAATTTTACAACAATATTTTTTTTATTTTTATGAATTATTTCAGGAAAATTTTTTTTAAATATATTTTTTTTTTTGGTTAGGCCGAAATTTTCCTTATCCGTGTAATAGGAAATGCTGAGTGAACGAACCACTTAAGTATATTGTTCATTGTTGTTACAATGCAGTTTCTTCATATGTATTGGAAGGTTATTTTTATTAGCCCTCAATATGTCTAGAGAGGGGAAGCGCAAAAGAACTGTGACTTGTTTCCAAAAGAAATGGCTGGATGAGTTTGTTGAAACAGCTACACCGGTCATATGAGATTATGCGTGTTCAATTACAAGAAATGTTTAGTCATGATTCAGAAACAGGGGTGATTTGCACTTATTGTCATGATGCTAAAGTTATAAATGAATTTGCAAGCGAAAAGATGTGGAATGATGTCTGGAAACTTGACTTCTTGAAGCGTCACCTATCAAGTAAAACTCATTTAGATGGCGTAAATAAATTAAGACACAAAAATTCTTCATTGCCAGCAAAAGGAGTGCTAAGTATGTTACTAAAAAGTCCAGCTGAAAAAAAGAAAAAGCCTGAACATATTGAACGATCACGTTCAAATCCAGAAGAAATTAAAGTTCTGATCGACAATGTTTTGTTAGCTGTTAATATGAATAGTTCTATGCTTTCTGTTCATAAAATTAATGAGCATATGGCAAAATATGTTCATATTCCGGAAGCCTGAAGGAGCAAAAATTATGCTTTTGAGTTTTTGGAAAGCATAAATAACATTGTACAAAAAGATGTGTTAGAAGAAATAGCTTCATCCGCTTTTCGTACACTAGTTATCGATGAAAGCACAGACGTAACCATCAATAAATACCTAATACTTTGCTTCAAATTTAGACCCAAAAATTCCATCCAATATAAAACATCATTTGGTGGAATCCTGGAGCTGCAAGCATGTGATGCTTCTACAATAGTATCCGCAGTCAAGCAGCTTTATGAAAAACACAAACTGACCCAAATTATCGAATAGCTTTAGAGGTTCTGAATGATGTTTTACAAGAATTAGCTTCATTGTGTGTGCTTTTTCAAAAGCGTGGCTTGACACCGCTGGATGCTTTTCATCTTGCACATGGTAAATTGAACAAAATGAAAG
The DNA here is from genome assembly GCA_023014485.1 of Bathynomus jamesi. NCBI lineage: Eukaryota > Metazoa > Arthropoda > Malacostraca > Isopoda > Cirolanidae > Bathynomus > Bathynomus jamesi. The sequence goes on along the minus strand of JAJOZX010000475.1, from coordinate 1,387,861 downwards.
GACAATATCTGGGAAATAAAATTTTATGGAGCGACAAAGTCAAAACTGTACTGAACAAATACCATCAGAAAAATATTGTAATTGATACTCATTCGGTGTTAACTTTCATAGAAAAACATTGTTCCCATTTGGAAGACAGGTTTCCTGAAAATGAAGTAAAAGAATAGCCTGCCTTTGATTGTTTGGCTATTTTACAGAAAGACTTTGACTTTTGCATTGAGCATGTTAAAGCTTTATGAGCAAAATATGCAGATTTTCTTGGTGAAAGTTCTACCATAATCGAACAGTACAATGATTTTAAATTTGTTGTATGCGAGAAAATAAAAAGTAAGCTGGTTAAAAACTTTGATGATATGGTAACATTCGTCCTCCAAAATGAACAATTTTGTGACCTTGCTAAGTTGATGGATATTGTGGGAACTTTCCTAGCATCTAGTGTGGACTGTGAGCGTGGCTTCAGTTTAATGAATTCTATAAAGAACGAATTAAGAAACCGCTTGAAAGAAAATCATTTGGACATGCTCATGCGAATTAAAAGTTACCTGAATGATGACGGATGTATTAAACTTCATAGTTTATTTGGAATGGGCAAATGCTAAAGATCATAGGGAGAAATCATAACCATACTTAAATGAAAGGCACTTTCATTTAATGTTATTTTCATTATATTTTATTTTATTGAATTTTATTATTTTTATTTTATTCCTATTTTGTGAATGGATAAAATCATGTATTAATCTTGATAGTCTATTTTAAATTGCTAAATGCTAAAAATTGTTTTGAGAAATGATAACTAAAATAGTCTTTTTCAATTAATGTTATTTTTATTTTATTTTTTTATTTTGTTGAATTTTATTTTACTATTTTTTATTTTATTCATATTTTTAGAATGGATAAAATGTTTTCTTTTTTAAGAATATATAATATTGTAAACAGTTTTTTAATATCCATTTAATAGTACCGTAATGATCAAGCTATCACCTTATGTAAATAATATTTATTAAGTATTTAATATTTATATATACTGTATTTAATTTTGAGGATAATAGCGCTCAGAAAAGTTTGCACAGTTTTTCACCATGAATCTAAATGTATGCACAACGAAAATTTCTTGCGCACACGGACTAAACAAAATTAGAGAGAACATTGAGCCCTCCACCTATCAAAAATAGTCAGAAAAGTTATCAAAAAGAATTAGACATCTATTCAAAGGAGCCACGAGTCACTCACGACACGAACCCTCTCGATTGGGGTCGCCATAATGGTGAAAGATTTCCGAAACTACTGAACAGCTGGGATTTGCTGTGCGCCGCTTGACGTCACCGGATCTCGATCTCGGGGCCGATGGATTCGTAGTCAGCGATGCTAACCACTACACCACCGAGGCGCATATGAAGGCCTATATACATTAGGGTGAGCCACACATATTTGGTAAAAAGTAAAATGCACAAATAAGAAAGAGATCCTGGTGCATTTTCTCATTCCTTATTTAGAGCTAACTCCATTAATATGTAAGGGTGACGCAAGGTTAAAGAAATTTGCCACCCCAAATTGTATACTGATACTAAGGCTTCGAGTTGCGCCAACTCTAAATATGCACGATTCGAGTCAGTTTTTTATTTTCAATATCATTTGTTTTTGATTTTCAATATCATTTGTGGTTGTGAAATATGGGCAAATGTCATGATAAATATACTTTTCATTTTCATTTTTTTGGACCACCCTAATATATATATATATATATATATATATATATATATTAGGGTGGAGTGAAAATGATAATGTACAATGGCACACTGATATTTTATTGTAGTTTTTGCTGAAAAAACTGAATATGATAAAACAAATTGTGCGAGGTTTCTCTAACCGCCTTATTTTTGCATGAGTACAATTTAACAAACACAGAAAATAGAGTTCTCATCTGGCATACATCCGTCAACATTACGTCTACAGATCTACAGAAGCTAAGGCTAACAAAGACCCTAGATCCATTCAAAGGTTAGCCAGAGAGAAAGAAGAAAGTAGGGGGTTAAAAGAAGAGAATAGGGAGTTAAAAGAAGAGAATAATGGGTTAAGTAAGTAGCAAAACCTATCATTCGTGGGTTAACATTCATTCAGAAAAAAAAAGATAAAGACTCACCATCATCATCCGCCGGCCACTGCCGACAAGTCGGAAAAAGAGTCGGAGAGAATAGGAAAGGGGTGAAAGATGAAAAGAAGTAAAATAAGAACGCTTACAAACCATGCAAACACAGTCTTAACTCAAAGAAACACTGTCATACCATGAAACTACAGACATACGACTAAAGAGATGATAAGTAAAGAGAAAAAAAGTAAGAAGAGTATAACAAAAAGTGAGTTTGTTTACTCTACGAGCTACATCTAAGTTCGTGTTAGTCTAATTTTTTTTCACATAATATTATAATTTTATTGGTGGCATACCACACGCTGGCATGTCACAAGCTGGCATTAATCGTCAACAGACTCAAACCTCGACCATTACCCCCGCAGCTCCTGTTTCTAATTGTTTTATTATTTTAAACGATGTTAATATTTTTAAAATGTCTATCTAAACGGTTTGGTACTTGCGTATTATCGGGACTACCAAACTGTTTATTATGTATTTTTTCTCTCGTCATTTTCGTTTAAACTAACGAAAATATCACAACTTAACCTAACCAATCATCAAGGGCGTACAGTTCTACAGATCTACAGAAGCTAAAGCTAACAAAGACCCTAAGATCCACTCTAAGGTTAGCTCGAGAGAAATAAAAGAGTAAGGGGTTAAGAGAAGAGAATAAGGGGTTAAGTAAGTAGCAACACCAATCATTCGTCGGTTAACATTCACTCAGAAAAAGAGAAAAAAGACTCACCATCATCATCCGCCGGCCACTGCCGACAAGCCGGAAAAATAGTCGGAGAGAATAGGAGAGGGGTGAAAGATGAAAAGAAGTAAAATAAGAACGCTTACAAACCATGCAAACACAGTCTTAACTCACTGTCATACCATGCAGACTACAGACATGCAAATAAAGAGAGTTACAGACATGCAAGTAAAGAGAGGATAAGAAAAAGAAAAAAAAGTAGGTAAAGTTAAACAAAAAGTGGGTTAGTTTCCGCTACGAGCAACGTCTACGTTCGTGTTAGTCTAATTTTTTTTTTTTTTTTTTTTGCTGGCATATCGCACGCTGGCATGTCACAAGCTGGCATGATCGTCAACAGACTCATCCCCGATTACGACTCCCAGAGCTCCTGTTGCCAATTGTTTTTTTAATTTAAACAACGTTAATATTTTTAAAATGCCTATCTAAACGATTCTTAAACATATTAACGCTGGTAGAGTTAACGACTAACGCGGGAAGATTATTCCATTTCTCAATTACTTTAAACGTAACGAAGTTTTTAGCGATATTAGTAATGAAACGTCTGCCACGCAACTTAAATCCGTTATTACGAGTATTGCTATTATCGAAAGTGAGCAGTTTGTCAAAATTTACGTTATCGATGTTATTAACGATTTTAAAAACTTCAATAAGCTCCCCCCTTAATCTCCAAGTTTCGAGTGAATGCAAGTCTAACTCTTTAATCATATCCTCATAAGGCTTGTTGCGCAATGACGGAATTAGTTTCGTGGCACGAAGCTGAACCTTGCATCATGATGCAGTTGACCTAACCGGACATTCAGTTGACCTAATCGTGCATTCAGTTGACCTAACCTGGCATTCAGTTGACCTAACCTGGCATTCAGTTGACCTAACCTGGCATTCAATTAACCTAACAGGTTAATATTGGTTATTTCACCTAAATATCTTCTGATCTTTTCGTATTAGGCACTCACTGTCACATTTCGGACAAGTTAAGGATGAGAGAATAACGCCGTAATTGATAAAAGCACCCAGTGCTTTGTCTTCATCTAGTATTATCGGGACTACCTACGAAAAACACATTTTTCGTTTTAAGCGATTTTATTCATTGTGGATAATACAATATAATATGAGGTACTTACCTATTATCGAACTACCAAACTATTATCGGGAATACCAAACTGTTTATTATGTATTTTTGCTCTCATCATTTTCGTTTAAACTAACAAAAATAGCACAACTTAACCTAACCAATCATCAAAGGCGTACAGTTGACCTAACCGGGCATTCAATTAACCTAACCGGGCATTCAGTTGACCGAACCGGTTAGGTCAATTGAATGTACGCCCTTGATAATTGGTTAGGTTAAGTTGTGATATTTTCGTTAGTTTAAACGAAAATGACGAGAGCAAAAATACATAATAAACAGTTTGGTAGTCCCGATAATACGGAAGTACCAACGGTTTTTAAACATATTAACGCTGGTAGAGTTCACGAAAGACGCGGGAAGATTATTCCATTTATCAGTTACTTTAAACTTAAAAAAGATTTTAGCGATGTTAGTAATGAAACGTCTGCCACGTAATTTAAATCCGTCATTACGAGTATTGCTATTATCGAAAATGAACAATATGTCAAAATTTACGTTATCGATTTTATTAACGATATTGAAAACCTCAATGAGCTCCAACCCCCTTAATCTCCTAGTCTCGAGTGAATGCAAGTCTAACTCTTTAATCCTATCTTCGTAAGACTTGTTGCGTAGTAGTGGCGGAATTAGTTTCATGGAGCTTCGCTGAACTCTTTCCAACCTATCAATATCTTCACGCAAATACGGGCACCAAAACTGAACGGCATATTCTAAGTGAGGCCTGACAAGGGACTTGTAAAGGGGCAATATAATATTCTTCGATTTAAATTCGAAATTACGCGGTATGAAGCCTAACATCCTATTAGCTTTTGCGCAAGACTCCAGGCACTGGTTCCTAACTTTCAAATCCTTTGATACGCGTACGCCTAAATCTACTTCCTCGTAAACGCTCGCTAACTATCTATCGTCCATCGTGTACGTGTAATTGTTGTTACGAGAACCTATATACAAAACTTTACATTTTTCTACGTTAAATTGTATCTGCCACTTATCCGTCCACTCTATAATCCTATTTACATCGTCTTGGAGCCTATTTCTATCGTCCACGTTAAGAACTTTACCGCCTATTTTAGTATTGTCCGAGAATTTTGACACGTTACTGGTCAAACCTATATCTAGGTCGTTAATGTAGATTACGAATAGCAATGGGCCTAACACTGAACCCTGAAGGACACCGCTACCTAAGTCCAACCACCCCGATTCCCTACCATTAACAACGACCCTCTGTATCATGGCAAGAATCCATTCCTCTAATCTTCTATGCGGTCGACCCCTCTGCAGCATCCCGCCTCATTTGCAGGATATATATAGCATATATATACATATACACCATATATATATATATAT
>JAJOZX010000475.1:1317500-1377500 GCA_023014485.1 Bathynomus jamesi | reverse complement strand
AATTTAATACAACGCTCTACATTCTGGGTATGATTGGGATAATTTCGAATGTTCAACGCTTTTCTTTGATAGCTAAAATTTCTGCTTTTGTTAGCTTCATTGTAAGAGGTGGCTCACTTATTTAGTATCATTCCAATTAATTATTTCATCCCAGTCCATTGCATCAAAATTAAGATAAGGAACCTTGAAATCTCTCAATTCTAAATTTTGACCAGTCTCATTTCGCACGTCCATGATTTTGCAAACAGGTTTTCACATTTTCCCTAGCTGAGTCACACAACATTGCCGAAAGAATATTTTCCGGGTGAGCAAAGTATGCATTTCGGGATATATACTTCTTAACAATTTCTACGATTCTTTAGGCAAATGCATAACCATATTAATAGCAGAAAACACATTCCTTAGGCCATCTATGCAATTAGGTTTACACTTGATGTCAAACCAGTTAGGACCATACTTTGTCACATTGAAGTGTGTTATTGTGTAAAGTTTCTTTGTTGGTTTCACTGTTGAAACATAAAGCCTACAAACCCTATAGGCAAGAGTTAACCATCTCGCATGACTAAGAGGACCTGGCTTTACATGAGAAACGTGTTCATCAACTGTTCCATTCCTGGTTGCTGAAATAATGCCGTATAAGTACTGCTAATCTCCACTATGATCATCAACACTGTGTTGTGGCAGATATAATAGTTCCTTAGTTCTTTAGTTATAGGTTTGAATTGTACTAATGGAGTGTTTTCACAAAACTGAATAGCTTTTCCAATAAGACCAACAAAGGTATTTGCCCCAGATGTTGTACTATTCAATGTTTCAAAATGTAATTCATGTGTATGAAGCATAAGGGGTCCCAAAAAACCTTAGCCCCCCCCCCCATTTGCAGCTTACATGTTTACTTATATCGAAATAGTTTTTATTGATTATAAAAATACAGAAAATTCTTTATTTATTGCAGGTATTAAAATTACTCTAGCTGATAAAGTGATAATATAATGGCTTCTCAATTAATTGGTGATTCGGAGAGGCAACGTGTGATAGATCGCATACGAACAATAACATTTCAGGAAGCTCGTGATGCTGGAGCCACCTTTATAACACGTTCATGGGTTGCCAAAAAGTTGCGAAGAAGTGAGGACTTCGTCAAAAGAAATTGGAATAAAACTTTGGATGAATTTGAAATGGATACAACCAAATCTGGGCGCCCAAATTTGCCACTCTCTCAGGAAACAAAGGACATCATTGAAAGCGGTACGCGTAAGCGAAAAAACAGCTATAAACTTTCTAGAGAGATCGAAGTGTTGAGAGGAAAGATCGTTAGTGGTGAGATCATTCGACTGTACCATCATAGGCAAGGTTTAAAGCCTTGGCATGAACTTCCAAAGCCAAGAAAAACTCAACTTAACATCGATGACAGAATGTGGTTTGCCCATTATCTTGAAGATTGGGATGTGGATGATTTCATGCATTTAGCTGTCTCCGATGAATTTTTTGTTTACGTAACACGTCGGCCTAAACTACCAAAATGATCGAGTGTGGGCCACAACACCAGATGAAATCGATGACAATGAACATTATCGCGAATTATTAAAAAGTCCAGACTGTGTTGGTGTTTGTTTTGTTCATTGCAAAGAAGCTCATGTGGGTGCTGAAGCCAAATGATCAGAGTTGGGATGGACAGTATTTTCGTGATATTATTCTATCCCAGCATGTCATTCCTTTTCTAAGAAACCCAAATAATGTTATGGATGTCGATCAGGTCATACTTCTGCACGATAAGGCCCCCTGCTTTAAGGCATTAGCCACTCAACAGTTGCTGCGGAACCATGAGATCGATTTCTTTGGAAATGAAGAATGGCCAGGAAATTCTCCTGACCTGAACGTCTGTGAACACATTGGATCAGTTGTAAAGGTCAAGGTTGAATGTCTCTTGTTTCAAGAACCTGCAGCAAATCGATTTTCGAAGGATACAATGACGCAACACATTGAAACTGTTTTAGCAAATTTGCGTAACGATCAAGATCTATTCACGTCACTTTTGGCAAGCTACCCAAAGCGAATTCAGGCTGTCTTGGAAGCCAATGGTGGGAACACCAAGTTTTACTTGTTTCTCATTAAATGCAGGATTAAATTCTCTTTTGTAAGGTATGTTTAGTTTTACTGTACCTCTAATGGTTTAGGCCATGGGCGAGGGGCTAAGGTTTATTGGAGCCCCGTACAAATGAACCACTGAAGTGGCCAACAAAGTGCTTTCTGCATAACATGAATCACACCTCCTTTATAACAAGCTTTGGTATTTCTGCTATCACAGCCTATTACAGCTATACCATTTTGTAGATATCTCCCCGTAATAACTGACGATACTGACTATGCTATGCCTGCAGCCTTACTAGATGCTGGTGTCTGATGGGTAATATACGAGTACTCTCCACCTGGTTCTGCAATCATTACATAGTGTTCTTCATTCTTCTTTTCATTGTACCACCTATCATTGATTTTCAGTTTAGTTAAAGTCTGATCCTTTTCATCATCGATGTATATGGAAGTAATAGGATTCACTTTATCACTTTTCAATGTTTCTCAAAGTCTTTCTCTTTCTCTCGGCACTTTACTTCTGTCTATTACGAAATGGTCATCTTCTTTGGTGATCATACCAACGTCTATCAAAGTTGCAGTTACAGTAGCAGCAGTAGCACGATCTGATACACCAAATCTATCTGCCTGCATTGCAACATACTGCGAAGACAAACTCAGTTGGCTTCCATTATTTCAAAAACCACAGTCTTCAGTTTCCATTATCCCATTGTCACTGTCTTCATCTGAAGAATTTTCTACTGAACTCAAAGGTTGAACTTTAGTAGAACGATTGATGGTTTTCTTTTCTTTACTTATTTGTTCTGAGAGCTTCCTCTTGTATCTCTTTTGTAAAATTTGTGACATGCACGTCTACACAACCTATGTACACTTTACAATCACTTCTATGATCAAGTAGAAACTGTAATTTCTGTTTTGGTACTTTTTTATCTCTCCGACACTTGCAGTCTATGTGAATTTCTTCACAATCATCAATGCATCCTATATCTGTATGAGCTTTTAAATTACATTTACAGGCACATATATCAAACAAATTACTAAGACTATTCATATATTCATATTTTAGTTTCACTGATGTTTCTGATCTACTCAACGTTGCTCCTCTTTCTGTAAATCTTGCTACCTTTTGAAACAGCTTTTTCCTGAACTGTGGGGAATGAGGCTTGCTGCCAAAGTTTTAGTAGCTCTTGAGTTATTTGCCTGATGATTAACTTGTTAGCTGCATTTTTCTTTTCTTTGAGATAAAGTACCGAGCCACTTGTAAATTAGTTGGCAAAAGATTATAAGGCAACTTCTCAGGAGTTCCAAACACAATGTTGCTTAGAATGCCTTGTGCTCACAATTTTTTTCCCTGCTGAATAGTATTGGGAACTTTAAAGCGTAGATACTGCTGCATGGAAAGCTGTTGGTGTAGAGTTCTTGTAAGAGGGGATGTTGTTATCTCGATGTGAAGAAGGATGTTGTTTCAGTTGTGAAGACACTGGTGTGTGGGATGCTGATTCCATCTCTGCTCCTCTATAGGTGAATTAGTAACTGAAAAATAAGAACAAAAACTCAAATAAATTTCAATGAATTTTAATTGCTTGAGGAAAAACAACAAATATTTACTCACGTCAGTCAAACGTACATTGTAACAAGTGCAACAGAATATTTTTTATCTCATTTCTCATAGCTTGCTGACTAGCTTCTTACCTTTGGATTCTGTAGCTGGGGGACAACTACTGCAGCTGCTGTCAGGCGAACTGTGGTGCCTGGAGAGTAAGAAAACACGATGCGTACAAGTATACAGTACGACCTTGGCAGGAATACTTAAATCTGGGAATGAGGAAAAATAACACTGGGCAACACGTATTTTATTGAATGATATCTGACACTTGATTCTAGGTAATTTGGGTGCGCTGAATACGAATTTCAACTCGGTTTGGCTCTATCAGGTCCTGATTCTTGTCGACAGCCTATGTGCCATTTTCCAGATTTTTCAAATTAGGACTAAAAAATTAAGTCATGTGTTAAATTTTTTTTTCAAGTTTCATGAATACAAGCAGTTCAAACTACAGTAAAATTACATTATAACGATAGAAATGACTTAAATAAAAAAACAAACAGATATGAAGCTTTCACTGTGGCAAAAATTTTCTTTTGTAAGACTTTCTAGCGTATTTGCTTGTTGATGGCAGGTCTCTTTTCAAGCACCAGCAGTAATCAGCCATCATGTGGGAATCCCAGCGGCCTTGGTACCGTTCCTCCATAATTTTGATATCTTGGTGGAATCTCTCCCCTTGTTCGTCACTTACATCACCTAAATTACTTGGAAATTGGTCAAGATGGCTATTCAAAAAATGCATTTTATGCTCATATTGCAACCTAACTCTTTGTAGTCCCTTAAAAGTTTTTTTACGATTTCTTCGTAGTTATCTGCCCTATAATTGCCTAAAAAGTTTTCTATCAAGTCCACGAATGAGAACCAGCCATTTTTTTCGCGTTCATTCATGACATTAGGAAAATTGCTGTCTTTAATCATTGTTCTTATTTGTGGATCGTCGAAAATTCCCGCCTTGATTTTTTTCATAACTTAAACTTGGAAATTTTGAAGTTATGTATTTGAAACACTCGCCGTTCGTATCTAAAGCTTTTACATATTGTTTAATGAGGCCTAGTTTTATATGCAGAGGAGGAAATATGATTTTATCTCTGCTCACTAAAGGTGGATTAATTACGTTTTTTTCTCCGACAGTAAGTGATGTTCGTGCTGGCCAGATTTGTTTGAAATAATGTTCTTCCTTGGCTCTGCTGTCCCATAAGCAAAGGAAGCAGGGATATTTAGTATACCCTCCTTGTTGTCCTAGCAGAAAATTAACCATTTTTAAGTCAACACATATGATCCACTCGTGCTCCCTATATTTGATAAGATTTAAAACCTTTTCTATATGTTCATACTTTTCTTTTAATTTTGTTGAGTGCCCAATCGGTATCGAGCCGTATAGATTGCCATTATGCAACAACACACACTTAACACTTCCTTTCGAACTGTCTAAAAACAAGCGCCAATCATTTGCATCGTAAGACTCAACCCGCATCTTCTTTAACAAACCAACTATGTCGCAGCAATATACTAAACTATCCTCTGTTCTAAAATATTTAACAAGTTCTTCTTCTCTTTTTCTGTAAAATGAAATGTATGTGTTTGAAGTAAGCAAGTTTTTCTCTTTAAGTCTTGAAGCTAAAATTTCCGCAGCCTTTTTTGGCAAATTTAGATCCCTTACAAGATCATTCAACTCGGCCTGGTTAAACTTTTGCGGATCGTTTTGACTTTCAAATACGCTGGGGTCAAAATCGGTGTCTGACTCCTCAAAGTGCATAACAATATTTTCAGGAACATCTTCAACTAATTCTTGAGTTGGCAGACCCTTAAATTTTGGAATGGGGATCTCATTTGAATGTAGCACAGGTCGTATCGCGGTGTCGAAATTTGGGTACTCGATACAATGTTTATTTTTCTTAGTGAAGCCCGAAGTCTTGACAAAGCAAAGGTAGCAATCGGTCTCGTGGTTAGTAGGCTCTCGCCACACCTGATATGGAAAAAAATTGTAAAGCGTTAACAAAAGCGACGAGAGACTTGTTTTATGAATTTTATCAAAAGTTATCACCCAAACATTTAACATTTCTATGTGTTTCAACCTTATGCAATATTTGAGATTCTTATAAACATTTTCTGTAAATTTTTGTTTATGTACCTAAGTTACAATTACATTTAGGTAAGTTACAGTATACTAGTGATTAAATTACGTAGTTTTATGAAATCATAAACTTACCATCGGAACTCCAAAAGGTATTTTTGAATCCGAACCCTTCGTCCAATGTCGCAGTCTTTCAATGCATATAGTGCAGGCTTTATGTGGAGCCCACGATTTATCTTGGTCCCCCAGTTTTATGCCAAAATAAGCTAAGTAAGCTCTTTTTACGAAGTCAGTTATATTTGCTCGTTGATGTGGAAGTGTAAAATTTCCACATATATAACAGAAGGAATCAGGGTTGTTTTTGCATTTGAACTTTCTAGTGCTTGATGACATATTGCTTGATTGTTCTGCCAATTTGTAAAGGTATTTAAAGCCCTTAATTCATATAAATTTAAGAAAATCTGAAATATAAACACAAAAATTAGTTTAAATAGGTACTTATTATGAAATAGGTACTTACAATCTATGAAATTAAACTAGAAACACGGATGAGTAGGTACAATATAAATTACGTCTAATTAAATCAACTATATTAAATCACGATGACAAAATTACTCACTAAATCATATGCCAATTCAAAATTATGTTAATGCCCAAACTTAATTAACTAACTCAACTGACTGACTGACTGACTGACTGATTGAATTGACTGATTAACTCTGGAAACGAGTCGCTTTTATATATTTTAGTTGTCCCTCTAGAATACTCTACAGAGAACAGGAACGCTCGAGAAAATTTTAGAATTCTATGATATTTTTAGCTTAATTTACTAATATTAAAATGGGTTAAAAATGACAAAATTAAAAATATTTTTAGGGTGTTACATATAAAAATATACATAATACAACAATACCATAACAATAGGTACAAATACCTAGATAAAAACCTAGTTGCATAATGTGTAACTGCAAAAAGACAGCGAGTATTGAGAAAAAAACCTTTTTATGAATACGACGAAAGAGGAGGGGTGTTGAGCAAAATCAGGACCTGATAGAGCAAAACCGAGTAAAAATTCGTGCTCAGCGCACCCAAATTACCTAGAAGTAACTGTCAAATCTAATTCAATAGACAAAAATTTGAAATTTGTTCCCCAGTGTAATACTATATTAAAGTTATAAAAATTTATAATTGTGAATTCATAATGACATTAATGGGGGTTATTTACCGATCGGTGGTAAAAAATAATTTAAACGTCTTTTATTGTAGCGTGCGTAGTATTAGAAATATATTGAGCGAATTTAATTAAGGCGATAATTTTTTCTGGGAACTACGATATAGTTACTATAACTGAAACATGGTTAAATACCGTAACTCGAAACTTATTGGGGGAACTTGATGTAGCGGGTTTTAAACTTTTTACTAATGATAGGTTACATAGGATTGGTGGCGGCGTTTTGTTGTACATTCGTAATTCTCTTAGGGATATCGAGGTTAAGATAGATTTTCCGGCAGCAATTAATACGATATGCGTTGAAGTTAGGGTACGTAGTATTAGCTTTAATTTCTTTGTTATTTATTGACCTCCCGTTCAACCCCTCGATACTGATACTAGATTTTACACACTTCTTGGTAACTACTAATAATCGGGATAGTATAGTTCTCGGAGACTTTAACTGCCCTAACGTTAATTACGAGACTTTTACTGGTAATGATGAGGGTTTCAGACTGATTGAGTTTATGGAAGATAAATTTTCACGACAGATGGTTACCGAACCAACACACGGTGACAATATTTTAGACGTGATGATGATGAACGACGAAAATATAGTCGAAGGTTTGGAAGTAGGTGAGAGTTTGGGATGTAGTGATTACCAAATCATTAGGTTTAAGCTATTGATAGAAAACAGTAAGGATAGTAAAGTAATAGAAGTCCCTGATTTTCGTAGGGATAATTTTGATAGTTTTGCGGATAGGATGAGAGTAGTGGACTGGGATAATTTATTTATGGGTAATGACGCAAATTTTCATTGGGAGGCGTTTAAAGAACGTTTTTTGAATATCGAAAGGGAGTTTATTCCGCGTCGGCCCAAGCGTGCTTGTAATCATGGTAGGCCCAAGTGGTGGACTAGGGAAATAGGTGAGTTCATAAACGACCGTAACAGAGCGTATAGACTTAATAACCGCAGTGACACGGTAGCTAACTTTAATAGATATATCGAGCTTAGGCGTAAGGTTAAAAGATCTGTTAGGAATGCTAAGAGTAATTTTGAGATATTTGTAGCTGCGGATAGTAAACATAATCCGAAAGTGTTTTTTGAATACGTCAATAATCGTAAGCCGATAAAAGATAACATAGGCCCTCTAGTGGATGTTAACGGCGCTGTGGCTTCTGACGCTCAGGCGATGGCGGGTATTTTCAATACTTTTTTTGCGACAGTTTTTACCGTAGAAGATGTAAATAATGTTCCCGACGTGGACGATATCGTTCCATTTAGTAGCGAGACTATTTTGGATGAAATAACTGTTTACGAGGGTGAGATTGCGCATTATATCGATAGGCTAAAAGTTAGCAAGGCTGCAGGCCCTAACGCGCTTTATCCTAGACATTTGAAAGATTTGAAAGACGTTATCGTAGGCCCCTTAACAAAAATTTTAATTAGTTACTGGAAGCGGGGATTATTCCTGAAGGGGAAGAGCGGAAGGCACCGGTGGCGAGGCGGAGGCCCTTATTCAGTACCAGGTCCAAGATACGGAGCAGGCGTTGGAAGCTGAGCCGTATACGATACTGCTCTAGTCCAGCTTCGACTGGACCATGGAAGTGTAAATGCGAAGGCGAGAGCGTCGGTCTGCGCCCCATGTGGTGTGGGAGAGGTGAACTAGGAGAGCGAGGGGACGTTGGAGGGACTGCTTCAGGTGTTTGAGATGGGGGAACCCAGTTGAGCCGTCGGTCCAGGATCATGCCTAGAAATCGCGTAGAGGGTACAACCTCAAGAGGATCGCCGTATAACGTGACAGAGGGGACGGGAAGGGTTGCGGGCCTTCTTCTGCTGAAGAGCATACACTTGGACTTGGGGGTGGAGAGGCGGAACCCCACCGACGTCGCCCACTTTTCCACCCGATAGATGGCGAGCTGAATTTGCCGTTGAACGATGGACGACTCCCGCCCCGCGAAGTAGATCGCGAGGTCATCCGCGTAGATGGAAGAACAGATGGTGGGTGGAAGGCATTTTGAGACTGTTCATTACTATGGAAAAGCATAGAACACTGAGGATGCTTCCCTGTGGGACCCCGTCCTCCTGCACGAAGGTGTCTGAGAGGACTGGGCCCACCCGAACTTTAAAGGTTCGGGAGGAGAGGAATCCCCTGATGAAGGTCGGCAGGGGTCCGACGAGACCTAGATTTTGGAGCTGACTGAGTATTATTTTCCGACGGGTGGTGTCGTAGGCCTTCTGTATGTAAAAAAAAATTGTTAGGACGAGCTGTCCACTGTCGCAGGCTATCTGTATGTCTCGGCTGAGGAGCAGGCGGGGATCAGTAATGGATCGAAATTGTCTGAAGACGGACTGGGTAGCCGGGAAGAAATCATTATTTTCGAGGAGGAAGGATAGTCGAGTAGCGACCATTTTTTCTAAAATTTTGTAGGCACAACACGTTAGAGCGATAGGTCTGTAATTGTGGGATCGAGAGAATCTTTACCAGGTTTGGGGATGGGGATTACATGGGCCCCGCTCCACCGGGAGGGGAAGGTGCCCTCAATCCATATGGGGTTGTACAGGTCTAATAGGAAAATATGTAAGGTAGGGTGGATGTTCTGGATCATGCTCTATGGGATACCGTCCGAGCCGGGGCAAGGAGATCGTCGTGAGGCCAGTGCCGCATGTAGTTCACGCATGGTGAACAACCGATTGTAGGTGCTGTCTTGGGACGGTGAAGAGGAGCTGTTGTTAGGAGCGGGTACGAGGGAACTGTCCGCGGAGGAAGAAACGGCGGCGAAGGTAGAAGCTAGGTGGTTTGCCACCGATTTGGGCTCGTATAGAAGTCCGTCATCAGTCCGGAGGACAGGGGGTCGGGTGGGGACATGTCGCCTCTCGACACCCCGTACCTTCCTCCAGATGGTAGCCGAAGGTGTGGTGGTGGTGACGCCGGACACAAAGGCACGCCAAGAAGCTCGGCGCGTTTTCTTCATCGTACGGCAGGCGATGACCCTGGCCGCTGCATCTCCGTGCGATGGATGGAGAGTCGCGTACGGTAGAAGCGTCGAGTCGCATTCTTCTTGGCGCGTATGGCCTCCGTGCACTCTGGGGTCCACCAAGGTACCCGTCGGGTGCGGGGATAGGCGGAGGAATCGTGGAATGTTAGTGCACGAAGCCGCTACAACGACTGATTCGAAGTATGCGATGCACTCGTCGGAGGATGGGAAGTGGGCTGTCGTAAGGGTTGTAGATGTATTGTTGTGGAAGCGGGACCAGTTGGCTCTGGCATTAATCCATTTTTCCGGTACCAGAAAGGTCTGGTCGGGCAAGTTTAGCGTGAGTTGAACCGGGAAATGGTCACTACCATTGTCCTCTTGAAGGAATTGTCATGTGAAATCTAGGAAGGCATCGGTCGAGACGAATGACAGGTCTATACAGGATGGAGTGCAGGTGGTGGCATGGTAGAATGTAGCCGAGTTATCATTGAGGAGAGCTCGGTCATGATAGTAATCAGGGTCGGGGATATATAGGTGGAGTGTGTGTGTCCCCACAAGGGGTGCGACTATTGAAATCGCCCAGTAATAAAAAGGGCCTGGGGAGTCGTTTTACCACCTCCACTAGGTCTTCGCGGGAGACTTGAGTGTGGGGAGGGAGGTATATTGAACAGACGGTGTACTGTCTATCCATGGAAAGCCGGGTAGCAATCACCTGTAACGGGGATCGGATAGAGAGATTGTGGAAGGGGACTGCGTGGTGTACGAGAATGGCAGCCCCCCTTCGATTGCAGGTAGGAGACTGGGTGGTGATGTAGGAATATCCAGTAGGGCAGGGCATGGGCCTGGTCCTTAGGATTAGCTACTGGAGACAGACACACACTGGACGGGAAGTGGCAATCAAAGAATTAAGACCTTCGTAGTTTGCGAATATTCCTCTGCAGTTCCAATGTACTATTGTAGTTTTTGTGGGGTCCATTATTCGATGATGGGGCATGGGTAAAGGTGTAGTTGCTAGGGGGTTGGGGTGTGAAGGGAGAACTGGGGTTCGCGAAGGCGAAGGATGGGTCAGAAGCATGGCTGGCTATCTGCCATTCACCAGAGAAGGAATCGGTCGGCCAGTCGACCTCAGCGGAGATTGCGGGGTCGAGTCGGCCGAGCGAGACTAAAGGCATGGATCACGGCAGCTAGGAGAACGTCTTGGGCTCAGAGGGTGAGGAGTTTCTTGGTGGGCTTCTGTGTTCGGGCCAGGAGGGGGCGCTTTATATTCCAAAATGTCACCTACCAGCCTGTCTTGGGTCTCACGGCGGACCCTGGGTGGCGATAGGGGGTACCAGAAGGATCGGGCAGGTGGGAGGGAGGACGTGCTCAGGGTGGCTAAAAGGGAGGGGGCCGGGGCTGTTAGGGGGGCAGGTACTGTTGGGGTGAAAGGAGATGAACCAGAGTGTTCTCGTGGAGGGGTGGAAAAAATGGTACCAGGAGGCAAGGGCAGATCTATAAGACTCATGGGCGCCGCCGAGCTCCCCTTGGCCACACCATGTAGTTGCGCCAGAGCCGCATCAACTGGATCCTCTGGGGAATGGATGTTGTCCAGATTGGATCTCGTCGTGGGAGGTGGGTCATGTAACTCGGCTACTATTGTCAGAGTCTGTGGAGGTAGATTGGAGGGACTTCTGCAGTGGGGTGATATGGTCCTTGTAGATGAGGTTGGGGGTGTGGGGGTCCGAGCTGTCTTCTTAGATCTGGGGGAAGAGGGAGAAGCATGTTGAAAGGCCGGTGGGTCTGGCGACTCGCTCCGGCGTCTCCGCCTCGTTTGCTTGCTCCAAGCGTTAGGTTCGGGTGTGTGCAGAGAGTGCTGGGAGGGCAAGGTTCGAGGTGGACGGGGCCTGGGTGTCCTGGTTCCAGATTCCTGGGGAATCTGTGGCAGGTGAGGTTCGTGAAAAGGAGGGTTGGTGGGGGGACAGGAGGTCGTCGGGTCCAGCGAGGACTCCCTTTGGGAGGGATGGGGAGCAGTGGTCGAGGGGGTGTTCGAGCGGCAGACCAGGGCGGCGTGCCGAGAGGACAAAGCCGAGGGAAGCGGCGTAAGATACCCCCGGACTCACCTCCAGACCCCGCACCCTGTCTCACGCCTCTCGAAGGCTAAGGAAGTCCACTACCTGCAGGCCTCGGACCTCCTTCACCAACTTGAAGAAAAAGCATTCGCGGGATGAAGAGGGTTGTGCGCCTTCGCAATTGGAGCATTTGGGTGTGTTGGAGCACTTGTCTGGGTGAGCTATTTCTCCGCAACGAACACACACTTGGTGCGGTTGTCGGCAAACTGAACTGACGTGTCCGAACTTGTTGCACCCAACGGGTCGGGTCTGGGATGTATGGGCGGACAGTGAACTAGCACGACGTGCGGTCTCCCATACCACATACAATACGATTAGGCGGGACTAAGGTGTTGAAGGTAAGAAGTAGGCGCGGAGTGGGGGAGGGGGTGCCTCCCTGTCGGGATGTGAGGCTGTTGATCTTAGTGAAAGCCTGGGGTGCGAGGTCCTCCAGGAGCTTGTTTACTGTGATTGATAACACTGGTCAACACTAATTTTATTGCCAATCATATTAGAGTGATTTTGGGGTAACTTTGTGGTGCTGATTCCGAATATGACATCGGTTTTGCTAGATTGGCTCTAATTTATGAGATAATTGGTACCCCATTGAAACACGTAAAAATGCAAAAAATTTAATGTTCAGGCGGAGCCTACTTACAAATCGCATTGAAGTTGTCTCAAATCATACAAAAATAAACACATGAAATACATAATGGCATTTTATTCCGTCTCACCATCTAGAATGTTCCGGTAGTTTCCCATATATACGCGTTATGGTTACGTTTCCTATTAATTGAGGGTATTCATTATCTCAAGAACTAGAGCCAAATCGGAAAAACTACTTTCATTTTGGAATTCAGCAACCCAAAATACCCTAAATTCGTACGAATTTCCTTGGCAACGAAAAAAAATTTTTTTTTTGTTGACCTGTGTAATAGGTGGGTGGCATAAATAGTGCCCTGACTCTGGTTCAGGCGAGGGTGTGGGGAGACGGACACCGAGCATCCAAGGACCTGTAGGGCTTTCGTCTCTGCGGCTGAGCGTGATTTGATGAGAAGGGAGCCATCCCTCTGTGGTCGCACATCATAGCGGCTGGAGTTGCTGCGGGCTCAGATCGCCTGAAACGCCCGTTCAGAGTTGGTCGGAAGGGACCCAGAGGTAGGCCAGATCATTAGGAATTTGTAGATAGGCTGTAGAAGCTGTAGAGGCTGTAGAATCGAAGTGGGCTAGGATATCCAACGGTCGATAGGATGAACGTAAATGCCGACTTCCCTGTCCTCCGCGGGGATCTCTCCGTGGGGAGGCGAGCCAACGACGGGTGAGGGGGTCATAATGGGAGAGCAAGAAGCCGGGGTTTGGAGGAAAGCCTTGGGTGGAACTTGACTTACCCGTAGGCAGCTGAGGTGGGCTGGGGCGAGACCCCTGCTCCAGAGGGTGTATGTCCAAGGGCATGTTCAAGGTACAGGCTGGGGCCGGTAACAGAAGCGGAGAGTGCAAGTGTTCCACTGCTGGAGGGAGAGCGACCTCCTCAAGACGTGGTCTTCCAGTGGTAGAGGACTCGGGGGCCTGGTTGCCCACCAACCGAGTTCTAGGACAAGAAGTAATAGTTTCCCTATATTATTAATTTTATAGAACACGGACCCAGGGGACGCGAGAAACTGCCTACCGGTGAGAAAGGGAGGCCAAGCGCAAACCGCAAGGGACGGGGTACCTCGTCCCCAGGGGACACACCGTCGGTTTGAAAACGGGGCCCCGTGATGCGAAAGTTTACCCCCAAACGACGAAAAGACCCCAGCCCCCTAACCCCACCGGCCCGGACACCCAACCATCGAACACAGTGATGCCCTAAGGGCGTCGCCTCCAGAGCACTGGAGACCCGTACTAGGAGCCAAAGACTTTAGTGGCTCTTAGCCCGGTCTCCCCAGTAGCCTGTCCGGCATGGGTGACCTTTCCGGTGGCTAAGCCCCCGCCGATGTATCCCACTGCATCAACAGGGGAGCCCACCCACCACGACAAGGTGGCCACAGGCGAGGGGAATATTTGCATATAACACTGAGCGAAATCAAGTGAGTAACTGAGAAATGAAAGTCAACAGTGACATGCAGTAACTTATAAGCCGAGAAGGAGCAAGGGGCAGACTCCGCCCCCTTCCTATTCTGACTCAAATCCTAAGTATTGTAAATTCGTGTCACTCTAAAACTGCGGGTAATAGAAAAATTCTGTTTTCATTTCCCTAATCAACGTAAAATATTACATATAGTTCAAGTAAAAATATCTCTGACAAAAACTTTGTTGACCAGTGTAATTTCTTCCCCATTTTTACTCGGGGCCTGCCTTTGTATATATATCATATATACTGTGTATATATATATATATATATATAATATAAGGCTATTTTGTGCCGGAACGGCGTTCCGGAACCTTTTTCTGACATGTGTTCAGTTTATTAATAAAAATAGTATAACTTACAGTATATTATTTTTATTAATTTCGCCATTCTATAATATACTGTATGTGTTCCGGTACCTTTTTTTCTACAGAAAAGCCCTGTGTGTGTATATATATATATATATATATATATATATATATTTATATATATATATATATATATGCTGCATAAAACTTATTATTTGGTTGTGTGTATTCGATTGGATGTACTCAATGTAACTCAGTATATATAGGCCAAACGGGTAAAACGTTAGAAAAAAGGGTAAAACAGCATAAGAGCATAAGTATGCGTGTAGAACAGCTAATAATTCCAATGCTTTGTTTAACCATATGTATAGTAATCATTGCATCAAGTGGGATAGTTCTAAAGCGCTTGTTGAAAACAGAGATATAATAGAAAGAAACATTCTAGAATGCGCATTTATTCATTTTAAAAACAATTTCAATAACAGTGCGGGAATGTATAAAATTGACAATATCTTGTTAAAATTCCTTTTGCCTCTCATTAACTCTTGTTAAGTATGTGCTAATTGCTTTGGTTTCCGCTACGTTGTATATATGATATTTATGGACATCTTGCCTTCTCTCTTCATTCCCTGACGAGGTGAAGCATATATATATATATATATATATATACAAACAACAACTCAGAATGGTCCCATGAGACACTTATATGTTAAACACAGACCGTGCATGGAACAAGGAACTCTTCTGGGAAATTACATCCACTATAGTTCGAATAAGTAATGATCATTACTTATTCGAACTATAGTGGATGTAATTTCCAAGAAGAGTTCCTTGTTCCATGCACGGTCTGTGTTTAACATATATATATATATACCTTTGGTAACCTTTGGTTTGCTTCCTCTCGAATTGTTCATTTTGACGAATGTCAAGCTTTTCACTCCACCTCAGACCTACATTTTAACGTGGAATCCGTACCACGCCCCATCAGCAGCTCAGCGTCTCAACCACTAAGCCAGCCAGGGTACCCATTTATCTACCAACCACTTTTTTTATTGTGTAGAAGGATGAACAGTTGGGTTTTGCTGCGCGCCGGCTGCCGTCACGGGGTCTCGATCCCGGGGCCGATAGATTCGTAGTCAGCGACGCTAACCACTACACCACTGAGGCGCATATATATGACATTTATATATTTATATACAGTATATAAGACATATATTTATATATAATAAAACATGGACTTAATATCTGTATAACGCCATTATTTTTCATTATGATATAATTTAATTAATGTGACTTACACATGCACATTACCACTATAATACGTGTGTGACCTTGAAATGATTTTTGTATACCTTTTCATAATGTATAGATACTAAAATGTTACGTGTACATAAGTGTAATTATGTAGATGGTATTTTCTATATTTTATGCACACAGAAAAGGAAGGGTATTTTTTCCAAACGGTAAATTGATTACAATATTCCAAATTGGTGCAAAAGCCTTAGAAATTTTAAAATTTTCCATATTTTCTCCATTTTCCTTGCAAAAGAAAACTACAACTTTATATTCAATTCAGATACACCTTTAACGAAATGAATATCAAATTCCAATAACATATTTATACAGAATATACTTCGGTATAATCTATATACTTTAATATAATCTACAGGGTGGTGCAAAACTCGCGCATCATAGGAATTTTTAGTGTTGACTAAAATTGTTTTTTTTTAAGGTACGAGATGGCTGCGAAATTAACAATAGACGAGAGGGTGAGCTTGGTTTTATGGCAATCGTCTATTGTTAATTTTGCAGCCATCCCCTACCTAAAAGGAAAAAAAATATAGTCAACATTGAAAATTCCTACGATGCGCTATTTTGCGTCACCCTGTATATAGCAACCTTTAATTCATATTGATCATAATCTTCCGAACATTGTGATTGCAACCGTTCAAAGCAAACTGTACCTGGGCAGCAATGTTAAGTGTGGAAGTAGCTAATCCGTCACATTTAACATTCAAATATAATTGATGAAACATTGTAAAGTTTTCAGTGTTACTAAAATAATTCTTTCCCTCTCTGTATATCGATTAACCTGTACTGCAAAATAAGGAGCTAGTTGTCATTGTATGGTTTAAACAAAATAGCTAAATTTTCAATTCCAAACTGCCAAAGAATTGTGTTTCTGTAAAAAGAATGATAAACATTGAGTGAAATAGTGGTATACAAAGCATTATCAACAAGTACAGAGAAACTTCTGTAATTGACAAACTCAGGACTGAAAGACCCAAAAAGCTGTCTAACATAAATGAGCAATACCGGAAGATATTATCTTTAAGGAGTAAAAAGAAGACAAGGATAAAAGACTAAAGATAAAAGACAAAGATAAAGACTAAAATATGCACAACAACAGAGAAATTGAATACAGAGCAATGGTCAAAGGTGCTTTGGAGGAACGAGTCAGTTTTAGTTATTTGGACGTAGCTTGAAGTTAACAGTTAAACATGGAAGAGGTTCAAACCATGTTCAGGGGTGCATCTCCTCAAGTGGAAAAATTGCTGAAAATTGTTGATATATTGAGTGCTGTTGCGTACAAACAGATTTTGACCCACCATGCTATCCCTTGTGGTGCAAGGCTTATTAGTTCAAAATTTATCTTCCAGCATGATAATGATGTGAAGCAAAGAGTTGGAATAATTAACACTTCTTTCCAAACGAAAGAGGAAGCTGGAGTCCTTCAATACATGGTATGGCCCCCTCAAATCTCAGATCTTAATATTATTAAAGCTGTATGGGACTATTTGGATATAGAAAAAGTAAAAAATAATCCCAGCAACTTAGATGATCTGTGGAAGGTCTTGGAAGAAGCGTCGAACACCATACCTTGGTTAACCTTAGTTTTTCTTCCACCCGAATTGTTCATTCTAATGAAGGTCAAGCTTATTGCTCCACCTTGGACCTACAGCTTAACGAGGAATCCGAACCAAAACCCATCACGGGTGATCAGAAATTACAAAGTCCTTGCCCGGACTCGATCTCACAACCTCCCAATCAACAGCGCAGCATCTTACCCACTAGATCATGCAGGGTACCCATTTCTTCTGGAAAGATGAACAGTTGGGTAAATTGTGCGCAGTCTGCTTTTGCCGGGAATCGAACCCGGGGCCGGTGAATTCGCAGTAAGCGATGCTAACCATTACACCACCGAGGCACCATGTACAAAAGTTTACATTTAATATGTTTTTGAAGAGTTTTAGCGCTTTTGAAGGAAAAGGGTGCACACATTTGCTATTAGTTTATATGAAGCTCTATTCTGTATGAATGTGGTTTTTTCATTTGATTTTCATATCATTAAAAATGTATTTCGATTGAATACCAAGTTTTAGTTTCCTCATGCATCAGAGTGAAAAAATACAATATGTCTAAGATTTTAGCACAAGAGTATATATGGAGAGTATACACAGCGTGTATATATTAGGGTAGCCCTTAGTATATATAGAGAAAAATGAAAGTTAGTTGGATATTTGTTTCTCTAACTCCCCCCCCCCCCAATTTGTTCAGTTCCTAGTAAAACTCACGTGTACAAAGTATTTTTGAAATCCAAGAATATTTAAGGGTCGCTCTCGTCCGTTGAAGTTTACTCAGGCAGCCAGGTCTCCTTTCTTCAACAAGAAGTATTATCGGAGGCGGGGGTCTCGCGGAAGCCTACCTCACTCATTGTCGCCTGGTTCGAGGTGCAAGTGTCGTCTTTTTGCAGTCCGGGAACTGCCGCCTGTGATCAGCGACAACTTGGAGGAGGAATTGCAGCTACTCCTCTCCACGAATAAACTTCTTGTTGAACTCTTGGATGAGAGCTACTCCTCTCTCCGTTCGGTCGTTGACCACGGCGAAGCTTTCAGCGACCCGCAGAGCTTTCTTGAAGGAGTCCTCCGCCGGCCAACTCTCCGGATCTTTGTGAAGGAATCCATCCGGAAGCTGGTGGCGAGTGAAGAGGGCCTTGGTGTTCCTCGTCACAAATTGTTCAAGGCCCTTCTTCTCATCGACGAAGGCACTCAAAGCGACTCTCGGACGCTTCGGGGATTGGTCGACGGCATCTTCGTCCAAGGCTTCGACCATGAGTTTCTTCATGGCTAAAGGTACTCTGTCGTCAAAGACGGTCATCCCCACGAGCTCCTCCGACAGGTACCATAGGTGGTGGGAAAGCTTCTTGCTGATGGCGGTGGAAATCCCTCGATGTGGGTAGCGCATCAGTTTCTTCATGAGATGGAAGTAGTTCCAGGGGGATCCCACCGCCTGAGGAGCCGTGTTCCATGCTCTCATGTAGATTACCACGGCAAAAACCGCGAGATCACGCACTCCTCTCTCCTCCGATGGTGTCATCCGGAACTGCTCCTGGAAGAGCCACATTTTGATCGCGTATAGCACCTTCGCCATCCATCGAGCGCGATGCATTACTCCTTGAGCTGTGAACTTGAGTCCACGCTCTGGTCTGCCTCCAAGGAAGGTTGTACTGAGCTCGAGGAACTCCCGGTAATCGTCGCGAACATGAACCGTTTGTCTTCTTGAGAAATCGAGCAGTTCGTCCCGCGAAGATGCCACTGAGCTCTCCACAGAGGGATCAGTTGAAGCTGGCTTGAACTAGTCTTGATCAATGAACTGCCAACGACCCAAGAACCTTTTGTACAGGAGCATCTCAGGTCCCGTCGACGATCCCCCGATGGTTGTCTCGAAAGCGGTTCCAATCACAAGTTCCAACACATGGTGCCGACAGGCAAAGAACAGAAGATATCTGCCAAGTTTCTCCTCGATGAGAGCACATGCGCCAGATCGATGACCTGTGTTCGAAGCTGTGGTGTCGAAGCTTAACACCTGAACCACGTCATCGATCTTCCAGTTTTCGAGACACTTGACGACTGCCGTTGCTTGCGCCTCTCCAGTTCCGGATGGAAGCTTTGGAACACCCAAGAGTTGCTCAACTCCGAGGCCAGACACGAGGACAGGCAAGTGATCAACATGTTCTCGGGATGTCAGATCCTCCATGAGCTTACCATCCCAATGAACGGTAAGGGGGACGTCGGTGGAGAACTCCTTCAAACGTTTCGACTGAGCCGAACGATGGCGAGCCCTTTCTCTGTGGATAGAGTTCCGATTGATGTTCAAGTCGATGACATCATGGCCAAGGCTTTCAGTGGCCTCGGTAAGAACGTAGCTCGCATTTCTGGAGGAGATCTGCGCCCGGTCGAGGGCAGCAGCCAGTTGAAGTGTCATGATATTCTTCCTGGCTCTTTTTGGAGCAGACGCAGCGGCAGCACCCCCAACTACACCTTCCTTCTCCCGGTTATCATCCGTCTCCTCTGTCGCACTTGACGATGAAGATGATGCCAGCACCGCTCGGCTGGTTGAATCTTCCTGCTCCTCCTGTGCCCTTTTCCGTTGCCTGGCCTCCTGCTCTGACCTCTTCCTGGATTCCTCGTCCTTCCGGGCTTGTACCATATCCACAGAGCCGATGCAACCTGGCCTCCCCTTCTGTCGCTGGGCCAGAAGGAAAGCTTGGTCCTCATGATTCTTCATCAGGACCAGTGCATCCGCATGAGCGATGTCAAAGAGATCTTCCAAGCGCTCTTAAAACTCCTGTTCCTTCTGCTTGTGGGAAGCGCTGGTCCTGGTTTGATGTTTTTTTCAGAGCTTTCCACTCTACGAAGACCGCCTCCAGCTTCTTGATGCAATGCTGGTCAGCTCGCGTTGGGATGCTGGCTTTATCCCATAACGCCTTGATAGTCTCTACTGTTTCGCGACTGGCGTCCCGGGTGGTCTTTTTCTTCTCCAAATGGGGGAACAGGAAATGCCCAAAAGCTTGCCGATATGATGGCAATTTAGAAAAAGGAGTGTTAGATACAACTTCCATGTACTGTATAGGTACAACTTCCTGTATAATAGTAAAACTTCAACTCACGAGGGCGACCTCTAAATATTCTTGGATTTCAAACATATTTAGCACACATGGGTTTTCCTAGGAACTGCATAAATTGGGGGGATAGAGAAACAAATTTCAAACTTTCATTTTTAAGGGGCACCCTAATATATATATATATATATATATATATATATATATATATATATATTTACCGGGTTGGCCGATAGCGTTATTGCCGTTAACTCACAAAGACTCGCGGGTTCTGTGCCAGAATCTTCCTAAGGTGAGAGTGTACTCAAACTGTAGCCTCAGCACTTCCGTTTACAAACCTCCCAGGTAGCCAATATACTAGCGACCTATGACCGATCGTATGTCTATTAAGTAAGGAAAGTTACCGCAACACCTTAATTGAAAGGAAAACTAATAACAATTAATCCTGAAGATAATAATAATAATAAACACGTCACGCTAATGGCAACAATAATTACACATTCACTAAGTAGAGCACTGGGGAAGAACAGGGGACAGACTTAGCTCAGACCAATAGATTCACGACAGGATACGTGGCAGGTTAAATGTATGAAGCCTGAATATGGTGATTGCAGAGTCAGATCCTTCTTGTTGGAACTGGGCCTCAAGTCAGTAACTCCAAAGTCGATTGCCATTAATACATCGACAACCCTTGAATTAATAATAATATAGAATTTTCAAATCAAGGACCAACTGCTTGCTTGGATTCCGCTACACATAATAATAAAAATTTTAAGATCTAAAATGTCCACGCTTGAATCGACAGTTCTACCAACCTTGTAGATGATTTAAAATTCCCTAATTTCATTACGTCAGCAACGCTCTACCACATTTCCTTCCCCCTTGTTTTTCCTCCATATAGAGAAAAACGAAACCATATGGTGCCATCAACGTGAGAAATAAATATATATACAAGAAACTCAAATAAATACCAAAAAATGATATACGAACGAAAATGTACACAATATATCAAACACTTTCGTGGAACTTTTAGATATTCAAAACAAAGCGAGGACAATTATAGATTCTTTCCGTTATGCGAAAAATAAAATCGTTGCACAGTTTATGTAGTGTACACAGTGACCATTCTTACTATGGTTGTAAAACTGTCAAAATACAGTGGACAATTTCTATTTTGGCAGATTTTAGATGGAACTCCATTCACAGACCACTTTAGTACGGCAACGTTCCACTGTAGAAAAGAGAAATCGCATGTCTTCCGTTCCCTTGAAGCAACGAGTGCAACCTTTCCTCTTCATATGACTTTCATTAATGCGAGCTGTTGTGCATTTTCCCAAGCAGCGTTCACAACTCTCAGTGGATAATGATTCCCGCCCAGCAACGAGTGATTGAGCACCATTACCGTTGCCATCATTCGATAGATCTTGGGGTCCACCTTCCCTCACTTGTCCACTGCCTGTCGCTCTTGCAAATATAATAACTATGGGGAGCTCCATATTACTAAAGTAGACAAGGCTAACACCATAGTTATTATGGACAAAGTGGACTACGTCAGAAAGATGAACGAGCTTCTCCAGGACCCCGCCACATACAGCGAACTTAGGAAGAACCCGCAGGATGACGTTATCAAATCATTTAATAGTGGCTTGAAACGCATTCTGAAAGATCATAAGGACTTAATTCCGCTTTTCATGTCCACTTCACCTTCTCTGCCCTACCTTTACGGTCTTATTAAAACCCACAAACCTGGCAACCCTATGCGCCCTATTATTAGCTCGGTGAGCTCTATTACTTATAAACTCTCCAAATGGCTTGTCAAAGTCTTGTCCCCCATTCTCTGAACTATCTCTGATTCACATGTAAAAAATTCCATGGATCTTACTGAAAAATTGAATAATGCACGTACTGAAACCAACGATAGATAGAGCAGTTTTGACGTTTGTTCATTGTTTACAAAAGTGCCAATTGACGATATGCTTGACTTTCTCTCCCGAAAATTACATAAGTATGACCTGCCACTACCTGCACACATTGTTTTGGAACTTATTAAGCTTTGCATCAAAGACTGTAAATTCACTTTCAATAATGAGTATTATCAACAAGTTTTTGGGATGGCCATGGGCAACCCCTTGTCGCCCCTCCTCTCCAATATTCATATGGAGTTTTTCGAAATTAATTACATTCCGAGAATCCTGGGGGTTGGCATCCCATGGTTGCGGTACGTCGACGATATTTTGTGTATCTGGCCCATGAATCGTGACCTGGATGACTTCCTCCTTCAGTTAAATGATCAAGTCCCCTCCATTAAGTTTACTTTAGAAGTGGAACAAGACAACTCAATCCCGTTTTTGAATGTGCGTGTACATAGGGAAAGCCCAGGTTTTAAGTTTAGTATCTATCGGAAAAAACAAACAATTTGTCCTACGTACACTTTTACTCGGGATATGACACCCACACTAAGAAGGCCATTTTTTCTTCAATGTTTCTCCGCGCCCTTAGGATCGCCAGTCCGGAATACATCGATGCCGAATTGGAAAAAATCAACGGTATTGGAAGTGATCTGTGTTATCCATCTGCGTTTATGGAATCTTGTCTCAACAAGGCAAAACGAACTTTTTATCGTGTGAATAATAACACTCGTACTTTGTCAAAGAATATTTTAGTACTTCCATTTTTCCCGGGCTTTTTAGGCATTGCTAATGTACTTAAACTTTTGGATATTAATGTAGTATTTTCATATAACAATATTGTGAAAAATATAGTAAAAAATAGCCCTACCAATAATTCAGGCATTATCTATAAAATTGGTTGTAAACAATGTGATTCCTTTTACATAGGTCAGACGGGAAAGGATTTGCACACACGTATAAAACAGCATCAATATTCCGTTAGAAAGGGACAGTCGTCCAGTGCCCTTTTTGTCCATTTGTCAGAGTTATCCCACTGTATTGATTGGAATAATGCTTCAGTTTTGTTTCATTCTAGCAACATTGTTAATAGAAATATTCTTGAGTTTGCGATTATCCAACTTACAAATAACTTCAACATAAACAAAGGTCTTTTTCAACTCGATGCTGTTGTTTTTAATTCCTTTAGAACGGATTTAGATAGGAAGGGTAGAACGCTAAACCTTTGGTAAACTTCTATGCTACTCTAATAACTTTTATTTTTCAATTTATTTTTATATATATCAAACTTAGACAAGAAGGGCAGAGTGCTAAAACCTGGGCAGATTTCCAGTATAAATTTGTATGCTCCTCTTATAAGTTTTATTTTTATTTTTATTTTTCAATTTATTATTTTTTTTTAATTAATTATAACATTGGTTGGAAACAAATCATTTGATCTTGTGTTCGATTCCAGAAAAAGTGCTAAAAATCGGTAGTTTTTCTTACAAATTTGTATGCTCCTCCCACAATCCTTTAATGTTTAATTTTATTTTTATTTCTCAGTTTATTGTATATATATATATATTTTTTTTCTGTAACGTATGTATAGGCTGTAACTCTTTACGTACTTCAGTGTTCCTGAGGATGTCATTAGACGAAAGCGCTTGAGCACCATACTGTGTTTCCTTTCCTTCGTGGTTTTATTCATTATATATATATAATATATATATATATATATATATATATACATATATATTATCATGTATTATATATATATATATATATATATATATATATATGATCATATATTATATTTATATACGATCACATATTATATATATATATATATATATATATATATATATATGCTGCAAACCCACAAGGAAAAAGAAAAAGAAAAAGAAAAACGATTCCAACTTGCAGCATTCATTCATTTCACGTGTTTTATTGTGAAATTCATCCCATATATATATATATGATCACATATTTTTATATATATATACAGTATATATATATATATATTATATATATATATATATATATATATATGTATATATATATATATGATATATATATATATAGTCTATATATATATATGATACATAACATAATATATATAATTATGTGTGATCATATATATATATATAATTATATGTGATATATATTGTATATTATATATATATATATATTATATATATATTATATATATATATATATATATATATATATATATATATATATATATATATGATCATATATTATATATTTATATATATATGATCATATATTGTATCTATATATATATATGTATATATATATATATATATATGATCATATATTGTATATAATATATATTATATATATATATATATATATATATACGATCATATATTATATATATATATATATATATATATATATATATATATATATATATATATGATCAAGGAAATGGCTACTTGCTAAACAAATTTTTTACGTCAGTTTTTACTATAGAAGATGTAACAAATATCCCTACGGTCACGGACATAATACCGTTTGATAATGGTAATATTTTGGATAATATAGTGGTTAGTGAAGTGAAGTTAATGCGCTATATTGATAAAATGAAAACGCGTAAATCACCGGGGCAGGATTCCATATATCCCATACAACTAAAAGAATTAAAAGATAGCATTGTTGTGCCGCTAACAAAGATTTTTAATGCGTCTATTTCTGAGGGGTGCGTACCAGATAATTTCAAGTTAGCAAACGTAACACCTATCTTTAAGAAAGGCGATAAAGGTGCGGCGGGAAATTATAGACCAATCGGTTTAACGTCTGTTGTAGGTAAGCTACTGGAATCAATAATTAGGGATCGTATAGTCGAACACTTAGAATTCCATAAGCTAGTTAGAAATACGCAGCACGGATTTAGGCGAAACAAATCTTGCTTAACTAATCTTTTAGAATTTTTCCAAAGCGTGGTTGACGGTTAGGATAGACATCGGGCGGTTGATGTAGTGTATTTAGATTTTCAAAAAGCGTTTGACACCGTGCCGCACAAAAGACTCATTGAAAAAACTAAGGCTCATGGAATCAGGGGTGTAGTAATAAACTGGCTAGAAGAGTGGTTGCGAGGCAGGAAACAGAGGGTGGTCGTTGATGGAGCGGAGTCGTGTTGGGCTAATGTAGCGAGTGGCGTTCCTCAGGGTTGTGTATTGGGCCCATTCCTTTTTCTTATATATATTAACGATTTAGATGTCGGTCGGCCTAGTCAGTACAGTTTCAAAGTTTGCGGATGAAACGAAGCTGGCCGGTAGGGTGATTAATGACGAAGATAGAGGTAAAATTCAGGAAGATCTGAATAAAATCGTTGATTGGTCAGTCACGTGGTAAATGAGATTTAACGTTGATAAGTGCAAAATTTTGCATATAGGTTCGCGTAACGGTAATTTTGCGTATAGTATGTCAGGGAAAGATTTAACAAGCGTAGAGCAGGAAAAAGATTTAGGAGTTATAGTCACAGGTGATTTAAAAGTAGCGAAACAAAGTACAGCAGCGGTCAATAAGGCGAACAAAGTGTTAGGTTTTATAGCTCGAAATATTGATTACAAATCGCGCGATATTATAGTTCCACTTTATAAATTATGAGTTAGACCCCATTTGGAGTACGCGGTCCAATTTTGGAATCCGCATATGCGCAAAGATATAGACAAAATCGAAAGAGTTCAAAGACGAGCAACTAAGATGATTCCGTCTCTTAGGTCAAAGTCGTACGAGGATAGGCTTAAGGAGTTAAAATTGACAACACTCGAGACTAGGAGGTTAAGGAGGGATCTAATCCAGGTTTTCAAAATTATGAATGGGTTCGATAACGTAGATAGAGATAGCTTTTTCGAAATATCTCAATATAATAGGACTAGAAATAACGGGTGTAACTTGACAAGTAGAAGGTTCGAGACAGCAGTTGCGAAAACTTTTTACGCATAGAATAGTAAATAGCTGGAATAGTTTGCCGGTAGAAGTAATTAGTAGCACGTCTATAAACATGTTTAAAAATCGATTAGACGCATATGTTGATAGAAAGGGTATAGTTTAAGGTAGTAAAATTAAGGCTTTCTGGGGATAGATCCCACAGCTCAACACAAGTGTTGTGGGATATAGGGAGGCAGCGTCTTGGGTTAGGGGATACTCTCTGTCCTTACATACCCCATTTAAAGAGATTCCTCTGCCGAGCGGTGCCCCCCATAGTACTGTGAGGTATTGAAAAACTCATGATCTTCACTTGCCCCACAAACACCTTTAAATGGGAGATCTATAATGGGTGCACACACATTTCTACATTACTATACAGTCTTTACAGCCACGCCTACACTTTTCCTCGTTAGTGTATATATTGTAATGTATATGGTTGTAAATTTTGACTTGGTCCGCAATCGATATGGACCGTGACTTGATGGATACCTTAATGAAATTGACTGGATTCTTTGGATCTGATATATTTGCATGTCCGTTATAAATAGATATAGAGTGTAACATTTGTGGATAGTAGTCTATTATGACTTGATCCTCTGGATCCAGAGATTCTATCTTTAGTTTTAAATCGATAATTAATTAGTTTTAAATTGATAATTATTTAGTTTCGTAAAAATTGGTCGTTGCCAATTTACCGGCGGCTTTTACATAAATTTCTTATGTTTTTGTGGTTCGGAACCCACGTAAAATTGTAGGTCCCCTCCGCCACCACGGAGGACATGCACAATACACGATTGCGAACACAGTTAGGTAGACCAGCCATGAGTGGATCCTAGGGTCTTTGTTGGTCTGAAACATTATAACATTATAACATTATAACATATGATCATATATTATGCATATATATATATATATATATATATATATATATATATATATATATAATATGTTCATATATTATATATATATTATATTATATATATATGATCATATATTTATATATATATATATTATCATATATTATATATATATATAGATCATATATTTATATATATAAATAATGATATATATTATTTATATATATATATATATAATATATATTATTTATATATATATGATCATATATATATTATATTATATACATATATATATAATACAGGGTGTACATAAAGTCAGGATCTATTTTTGTGAAGCACTTGGAAATTATATGGAATTCAATCATAAAATGATAAAGTGGTAACATTTATTAAATAATTAAGAGTAGGATTCGACGTGACGCCCATCAGTATCTCTGCACAGCTCAAATCGTTCCGCAGCATTTCTAAACACATTCTGGAGCATTTGCCGGGTTATGTTATCTGCAGCAGTTCGTATACGTGTACGTAAGTTTTCAAGACTCGTAATCTTCGTCTGATAGACGTGCGATTTGATAAAGCCCCATGCAAAGAAATCTAAAGGGTTTAAATCTGGTGATCTCGCTGGCCAAGGTCTGTTGCTTCCGCGTCCGATCCAGCGATTTGGAAAACGTCCATTTAGATAATCCTGAACAATTTTGGCATAGTGACAAGGAGCACCATCATGTTGATAGACGACGGTACTAACAATCCTATCCCCGCAAATGCTCCAGAATGTGTTTAGAAATGCTGCGGAACGATTTGAGCTGTGCAGGGATACTGATGGGCGTCACGTCGAATCCTACTCTTAATTATTTAATAAATGTTACCACTTTATCATTTTATGATTGAATTCCATATAATTTCCAAGTGCTTCACAAAAATAGATCCTGACTTTATGTACACCCTGTATATGATCATATACATATATACTGTATATATATTTTATATATTTATGATCATATATATTATATATATATATATATATATATATATATATATATACAAACTCAGAATGGTTCCCTGAGAACAATATATGTTAAACACAGACCGTGCATGGCACAAGGAACTCTTCTGGGAAAATTAAATCCACTATAGTCCGAATAAGTAATGATAAATGACAAATACCATAGTTTTTTTCCTTTTTCATGATTTTAGCCCGACGTGGGCAACGGGTCTCTCTTTGCGAGAGACCCGTTGCCCACGTCGGGCTAAAATCATGAAAAAGGAAAAAAACTATGGTATTTGTCATTTATCATTACTTATTCGGACTATAGTGGATTTAATTTTCCCAGAAGAGTTCCTTGTGCCATGCACGGTCTGTGTTTAACATATATATATATATATATATATGATCATATATATTATATATATATATAAAATTAATGATCATATATATATATATATATATATATATATATATAATATATATGATCATATATATATATATATATATATATATATATATATATATATATATATATACAGGGTGGGGCACGGGAACCAAGTGTTTTTGGAATAATCAGGAAAATGATATTTATTTTTGTAAAGAAAATATATTGGTAGAACAACATTCGTAAGAACATAGCATTTCATGTCATAATAATCATGTACCGAAAATTATATCTGGCATATGATGTCCTTGGCCGTCGACGCATTGTTGAAGGCGTTTACGAAAATTGGCCTCCACTCTTCCCAGCAGGTCTCTGTTGATTTGGATGATTTGTTGACGGATCGCTTCCTTCAATGCATCTAATGTACGGGGCTTGTCCTCGTAGACACGTGACTTGAGGTACCCCCATAGAAAGAAGTCACATATGGACAAGTCAGGGGACCGAGGGGGCCATGCAATGTCACCAAATCTCGAAATGAATGGTTGGGAAACAGGGGGCGAAGAACAGCCATTGACGCTCTGGCGGTGTGTGGCGTGGCCCCATCTTGCTGAACCACAAATGTCGACGAGCAATACGCCTTCTTCGTAACTCAGGATGAAAAAGGTGTTCACCATCTCAATGTAACGCCCAGATGTTATGGTAACGGTAACCCCATTTTGTTCGAAGAAATAGGGACCGATGACGCCAAACTTTCCCACCGCGCACCAAACTGTAACCTTAGTGCTATGCAGCGGTTTTTCATGGTTGTCGCGGATTTTCAGCAGCCCAATACCGACAGTTTTGATTGTTGACGGCCCATTAAGGTGGAAATGGGCTTCATCACTCATTACCACCATCATGTTTTCATTCTGCTCATAAGTGCAAGCATTTCCTGTGCAAAATTCAGTCGTTGGGGGCAATCGTTTACATTCAATTCCTGCACCATCGCTAACTTGTATGGGTGAAATGTAATTCTTCATGCAAAATCCGTCTAACAGTACGATTGCTGATTCCGAGTGCAGCTGAATGTCTCCGAGCAGAGCGGCCTGGCTTTGCAACATCGCTTGTCTGACCCTTTCAACGTTCTCTGGAGTACGCACAGTGCGTTGCGGCCCCTTCGGTTTTGTTTTCATTATTGAGCCTCCTGTTCGAAGATTGTTAACCCAACGTAAGATTGTGTCACGAGCGGGAACAGAGTCATTTCGATGAATGTTGAATCTGCGGCGAAACGCACGCTGAACTGCTGTCACTGACTCGCCACTCCTAACAAATGATCATACGCGAACATGCGGTGTTCTAACGTCCACTGCTCCATGATGGCACCTGAAAGATAAAGGTGAGTGTTAGTTAAAGTTAAATGCTATGAACCCAGGAATGGAATGCTACCTACCGCACGCCCCTCCCATTCCTAATGGCCGATTACTAGCTATTCAAAAACACTTGATTCCCGTGCCCCACCCTGTATATATATATATATATATGATCATATATATATAATATTATATATATATATATATATATATATATATATATATAATATACTGATAATATATATATGATATATATGATCATATATATATATATTTGACGGAGTGAGGCCCATGGTGTAATGGTCATCATATCTGACCGGCAATCGGAAGATCCGGGTTCGATTCCCTGGTGATTACCTCATTTTTTCATTTGTTTCGTTCTCCCTCCTCATCTTGCGCGGAATATTCTCCTATACCTGGGTCGTTCTTTACGTTGATATAAATATATATATATATATATGATCATATAATACATATATATATATATATTTTATATATATATATATATATATATATTATATGTGATCATATATGTTATAATGTTATAATGTTTCAGAAGATTACCTCATTTTTCATTTGTTTCGTTCTCCCTCCTCATCTTGCGCGGAATATTCTCCTATACTGGGTCGTTCTTTACGTTGATAATATATATATATATATATGATCATATAATACATATATATATATATTTTTATATATATATATATATGTGATCATATGTTATAATGTTATAATGTTTCAGACAACAAAGACCCTAGGATCCACTCATGGCTGGTCTACCTAACTGTGTTCGTAATTGTGTATTGTGCATGTCCTCCGTGGTGGCGGAGGGGACCTACAATTTTACGTGGGTTCCGAACCACAAAGAACATAAGAACATATGAAATTTTTATAGTGGGC
Source organism: Bathynomus jamesi (assembly GCA_023014485.1). NCBI lineage: Eukaryota > Metazoa > Arthropoda > Malacostraca > Isopoda > Cirolanidae > Bathynomus > Bathynomus jamesi. The sequence goes on along the minus strand of JAJOZX010000475.1, from coordinate 1,346,817 downwards.
ACACTAGGGGCCACTTCGGCCCATCGAGGTGGCTCCACTATGTAAAAACTGCCTGTACATTGGCAACAACCAATTTTTACAAACTAAATAATTATCAATTTAAAACTAATTAATTATCAATTTAAAACTAAAGATAGAATCTCTGGATCCAGAGGATCAAGTCATAATAGACTACTATCCACAAATATGTTACACTCTATATCTATTTATAACCGACATGCAAATATATCAGATCCAAAGAATCCAGTCAATTTCATTACGGTATCCATCAATACCAGTACCTTGCCAACCAAAAATAAGTCACGGTCCATATCAATTGCGGACCAAGTCACAATTTACAACCATATACATTACAATATATATACTTAGGAGGAAAAGTGTAGGTGTGGCTGTAAAGACTGTACAGTAATGTAGAAATGTGTGTGCACCCATTAGGGTCTCCCATTTAAATGTTTGTGGGGCAAGTGAAGATCATGAGTTTTTCAATACCTCACAGTACTATGGGGGCACCGCTCGGCAGAGGAATCTCTTTAAATGGGGTGTGTAAGGACAGAGAGTATCCCCTAACCCAAGATGCTGCCTCCCTATATCCCACAACACTTGTAAAACTATGTTTTCTTAAATTTGTTCTACATCTTGGCTTAAATAATTTCATACTATGACCTCTAGTCTGGTTATTGTGATCTTTAATGAAAAGAGAATCAAAATCTATCTTATCCAACCCTTAATTTTACTACCTTAAACTATACCCAATCTATCAACATATGCGTCTAATCGATTTTTAAACATGTTTATAGACGTGCTACTAATTACTTCTACCGGCAAACTATTCCAGCTATTTACTATTCTATGCGTAAAAAAGTTTTTGGCAACTGCTGTCTCGAACCTTCTACTTGTCAACTTACACCCGTTATTTCTAGTCCTATTATATTGAGATATTTCGAAAAAGCTATCTCTGTCTACGTTATCGAACCCATTCATAATTTTGAAAACCTGGATTAGATCACCCCTTAGCCTCCTAGTCTCGAGTGTAGTCAATTTTAACTCTTTAAGCCTATCCTCGTACGACTTTGACCTAAGCGACGGAATCATCTTAGTTGCTCGTCTTTGAACTCTTTCGATTTTGTCTATATCTTTGCGCATATGCGGATTCCAAAATTGGATCGCGTACTCCAAATGGGGTCTAACTAATGATTTATAAAGAGGAACTATAATATCGCGCGATTTGTACTCAAAATTCCGAGCTATAAAACCTAACACTTTGTTCGCTTTATTGACCGCTGCTGTACTTTGTTTCGCTACTTTTAAATCACCAGTGACTATAACTCCTAAATCTTTTTCCTGCTCTACGCTTATCAACTCTTTCCCTGACATACTATACGCAAAATTACCGTTACGCGAACCTATATGTAAAATTTTGCACTTATCGACGTTAAATCTCATTTGCCATGTGACTGACCAATCAACGATTTTATTCAGATCATTCTGGATTTTACCTCTATCTTCGTCATTAATCGCCCTACCACCCAGCTTCGTGTCATCCGCAAACTTTGAAACTGTACTGACTAGGCCGACATCTAAATCGTTAATATATATAAGAAAAAGCAAGGGGCCCAATACAGAACCCTGAGGAACGCCACTCGCTACATTAGCCCAACACGACTCCGCTCCATCAACGACCACCCTCTGTTTCCTACCTCGCAACCACTCTTCTATCCAATTTATTACTACACCCCTGATTCCATGAGCCTTAGTTTTCTCAATGAGTCTTTTGTGCGGTACGGTGTCAAACGCTTTTTGAAAATCTAAATACACTACATCAACCGCCCGATGACTATCGTAAACGTCAACCACGCTTTGAAAAAATTCTAAAAGATTAGTTAAGCAAGATTTGTTTCGCCTAAAACCGTGCTGCGTATTTCTAACTAAGTTATGCAATTCTAAGTGTTCGACTATACGATCCCTAATTATTGATTCCAGTAGCTTACCTACAACAGACGTTAAACTGATTGGCCTATAATTTCCCGCCGCACCTTTATCGCCTTTCTTAAAGATAGGTGTTACGTTTGCTAACTTGAAATTATCTGGTACGCACCCCTCAGAAATAGACGCATTAAAAATCTTTGTTAGCGGCACAACAATGCTATCTTTTAATTCTTTTAGTTGTATGGGATATATGGAATCCGGCCCCGGTGATTTACGCGTTTTCATTTTATCAATATAGCGCATTACCTCCCTTCACTAACCACAATATTATCCAAAATATTACCATTATCAAAGGGTATTATGTCTATGACCGTAGGGATATTCGTTACATCTTCTATAGTAAAAACTGACGTAAAGAATTCGTTTAGCAAGGTAGCCATTTCCTTGTTTTCAGAAACTAGATCTCCGTTAACATTTTTCAACGGCCCCAAGACACTTTTTACTGGATTTCTATTGTTGACGTATTGAAAGAATCGCTTGGGGTTTTCTTTACCGTCACGAGCTATGGAGATTTCAAATTCGCGCTTGGACTTTTTTTACACTTTTCGCTTCACGCCTTAGAGATATGTAGTTGTTTCGTAACCACAAATTGTCTTTATCGCACTTATGTAGCCTATAAGCCTATCTCTACTCTTTATAATGTCTCCTACTCTAGAAGTAAACCACAAGGGCTTGTTATTTACTTTCGCACGCTTAATTTTGTACGGTACACATTCCTCATTTATAGTCCTAAATACTGTTTCAAACGATTCCCACATTAGTTTTGCGTTGGAGTTCCCCATTACGTTTTCCCAATTGACGTGTGACAATTTATTTCGAAATTTACAAAAGTCTGCGTGCTGGAAGTTAGGAATTTTAGTCGAGTTAGCTGGTTTCGAGTGACTTACTGAGAGGACAAACTCTACCATATTGTGATCGCTATTGCTTAACGGTTCTATTACTTGAAGATCAGTAATTAGCCTATCATCCGTAGTTATTACTAAATCTAAAATACTGTCCAACCTCGTAGGTTCCCCAACCTTTTGAATAAGAAAGCTATCCTCGAGAAAATTAACTAAAATTACCTTCCGCGTCTCCCTGCATTGTATCGTAATTCACGTTGGCGCAATTAAAGTCACCCATAACTAAAGCCTGCTCACTACCTATTATTCTCTTTAGTTCACGATATAACGCTTCGTCCGTATCAGCTGTTTGATTAGGGGGCCTATATATAACCGCAACAACAAGTTTGAAATCGTTCAATTTAAGTTCTGCTATAGTCGAATCTATTGGTTCTGGAATTGTGTGCTTTACTTCTATAACGTTCGCAATATTATCTTTGATATACAACATAACACCGCCTCCTCGCCTACCTATTCTGTTTTTAACAAAAAGTCTATAACCTCTAATTTGATACTCCCCTACAAAGTCACGTGTTTCAGTGCTAAGCCACGATTCATTTATCGCAATTAAATCATAGTCTTTACAAGCAATTAAAGAAAAAAATTCGTTTATTTTATTTCGTAAGCTACGAGCATTTAAGGATAGAACCTTCAAATTGTTTGTAATTGCGACACCTTCGCGAGCGCAGGGGAAATTTGTGGAATTTACGCTGGGACCGTTCGAGTTACGGCAGCCTGAAAAGAAGAGACAGTATTATGAAATAGTCTTCCTAAACGCGCAGCTCCAACGTCATTAAGATGAAGTCCATCTCCGAGGAACAAGTCCCCCTGCCGTAGAAATTGTTCCAAAAATTCGCAAAATGCACTCCTTCCTGTTGGCAAAGAGACTTTAGGTTATTGTTAATATAGGTCGCCTTGCTGTAGAAATCGTTACGTTGGATAATTCGAGGAAGTATACCTGTTAAAACAATCTTATTAGTTTTTTCCTTTAATCGCTCTAGTAAGTCCCTGTACCTAGCCAGCAGTTCTTCCGATCTAGAATTTAAAACGTTATTAGTACCGACATGAATAACATACGTTGTGTCCTCGGCGGTACCGTCTGTAAAATGGTCAACACTATTAGTTATATCCTCCACCCTTGCACCAGGGTAGCAGTAACGGCGCCTACGACGAGGGTTTCTCCCACAGAATTCCTCGAGCTGCCCTCGAACAATGGAATCGCCAACGAGTCGTATTTCCGGTTCATCAGCATCTTCGAAACCTAAAACAGAAAATTATTGTTTGTTATTACTGGTAGACAAGTCTTAGGTTTTCTCAATGGGGCTCCATTACGCACTCGAACGAAGGGTTGGGAACTAGGGGAAGAGAGAGGGCTATTCGTACTATTTATATTATTAGTAGAAACTGGGGCAGGAGGGGTCGCAACTGGAGTCTCAAGGGATTCTAATTTTACCATCAGGAGCATCACGCTTTCTTCAAACCTAACTGTGGCCTCCCTCTCACGTTCTAACTCGTTCCTCAGCACTTCCATGCTTGAGCACCACCTGCAAACTAACTGTTCATTATTATTAGCCATTGTAAACGCGTAAACGGCAAATTTTTCTTCACAGCGACTGCAAGTACTTGACGGGGGTGCCATGCTCTTAATTAGTTAAAAAACAAAAAAAAAAGAGCGCTTGGAAATTAATAAATTACAACGTAGGTCTACCGCGTGCTTATTGCGCCGTCACCTGAGCAAACCCGCAAAAATGTTCCTGAAACGCAGAAACAGATTCTTGTAACACAAATTTATACTAAATGAATATATAATTAAGCTACCGACTAAAAGATCTGTAAAAGAAAGAGTATTAGTAGTACTTATCTGTCCGCGATTCGACCGACTTTTTTCCTTTTTTCCCACGGTGTGTGACCACACTCTACCTGACCTCCCTAAAGAAGGGAAAATGAACCTTATGACTCCTCGTTTTCTGATAGATTTGAAAAACAAACAAGTCAAGCCACGCGCACTACCCTTAGTTTGATCAAATAATATAGTACTGAATAAAGTCAATAGATGAAATATATTCGTTAATGAATGATTAGTAACACGAAGTAATTTAGTTAAGAATGCACCAAACACTATTTTTTTTTAAAGACACCTCAACGAAACCACTTATTCAATTGATAACACTGGACACTCGATAAAGAACGTCTGTTCACAAGAAAAGACTGATCATATATATATATGATCATATATTTTATATATATATATATATATGATCATATATTTTATTTATATATATATATGATCATATATTTTATATATATATATATATATATGATCATATATTATAAATATATATATGATCATATTATATATATATATAAATATATATATATGATTTTATATATATATATTATATATATATATATATATATATATTTAGATTTTCAAAAAGCGTTTGACACCGTACCGCACGAAAGACTCATTGAGAAACTAAGGCTCATGGAATCAGGGGTGTATAATAAATTGGATAGAAGAGTGGTTGAGAGGTAGGAAACAGAGGGTGGTCGTTCATGGAGCAGAGTCGTGTTGGGCTAATGTAGCGAATGGCGTTCCTCAGGGTTGTGTATTGGGCCCCTTGCTTTTTCTTATATATATTAACGATTTAGATGTCGGCCTAGTCAGTACAATTTCAAAGTTTGCGGATGACACGAAGCTGGGTGGTAGGGCGATTAATGACGAGGATAGGGGTAAAATCCAGAATGATCTGAATAAAATCGTTGATTGGTCAGTCACGTTGCAAATGAGATTTAACGTCGATAAGTGCAAAATTTTACATATAGGTTTGCGTATCGGTAATTTTGCGTATAGTATGTCAGGGAAAGAGTTGATAAGCGTAGAGCAGGAAAAACCTTTAGGAGTTACAGTCACTGGTGATTTAAAAGTTGCGAAACAAAGTACAGCAGCGGTCAATAAAGCGAACAAAGTGTTAGGTTTTATAGCTCGGAATTTTGAGTACAAATCGCGCGATATTATAGTTCCTCTTTATAAATCATTAGTTAGACCCCATTTATAGTACGCGATCCAATTTTGGAATCCGCATTTGCGCAAAGATATAGACAAACTAAAGAGTTCAAAGACGAGCAACTAAGAAGATTCCGTAGCTTAGGTCAAAGTCGTACGAGAATAGGCTTAAAGAGTTAAAATTGATTACACTTGAGACTAGGAGGCTAAGGGGTGATCTAATCCAGGTTTTCAAAATTATGAATGGGTTCGACAACGTAGACAGAGATAGCTTTTTCGAAATATCTCAATATAATAGGACTAGAAATAAGGGTGTAAGTTGGCAAGTAGAAGGTTCGAGACAGCAGTTGACAAAAACTTTTTTACGCATAGAATAGTAAATAGCTGGAATAGTTTGCCGGTAGAAGTAATTAGTAGCACGTCTAAAAACATGTTTAAAAATCGATTAGACGCATATGTTGATAGATTGGGTATAGTTTAAGGTAGTAAAATTAAGGGTTGGATAAGATAGATTTCGATTCTCTTTTCATTAAAGATTACAATAACCAGACTAGAGGTCATAGTATGAAATTATTTAAGCCATGATGTAGAACAAATTTAAGAAAACATAGTTTTACAAGTGTTGTGGGATATAGGGAGGCAGCATCTTGGGTTAAGGGACACACTCTGTCCTTACACACCCCATTTAAAGAGATTCCTCTGCCGAGCGGTGCCCCCCATAGTACTGTGAGGTATTGAAAAACTCATGATCTTCACTTGCCCCACAAACACCTTTAAATGGGAGACCCCTAATGGGTGCACACACATTTCTACATTACTGTACAGTCTTTACAGCCACACCTACACTTCTCCTCCTAAGTATATATTGTAATGTATATGGTTGTAAATTGTGACTTTGTCCACAAGTGATATGGACCGTGACTTATTTTTGGTTGGCAAGGTATTGGTATTGATGGATACCGTAATGAAATTGACTGGATTCTTTGGATCTGATATATTTGCATGTCGGTTATAAATAGATATAGAGTGCAACATATTTGTAGACAGTAGTCTATTATGACTTGATCCTCTGAATCCAGAGATTCTATCTTTAGTTTTAAATTGATAATTAATTAGTTTTAAATTGATAATTATTTAGTTTTGTAAAAATTGGTTGTTGCCAATGTACAGGCAGTTTTTACAGTACATAGTTGAGCCACCTCGATGGGCCGAAGTGGCCCCTAGTGTGCCCACTATAAAAATTTCATATGTTCTTTGTTGTTCGGAACCCACGTAAAATTGTAGGCCCCCTCCGCCACCACGGAGAACATGCACAATACACAATTAAAACACAGTTAGGTAGACCAGCCATGAGTGGATCCTAGGGTCTTTGTTGGTCTGAAACATTATAACATAACATTATAACATTATAACATATAACATTATAACATATTTTATATATATATTTATATATATATATATATATAGAGGGTGTCCATAAATTATTCACCCCATTATAAGCCTTAATAAATTCGTTATTATAGGAGCTATCTTAAAACGGTTTGCGGCAATTAATAACAACTCAAGAAATTTTTGTTTTAATTCAGTAAACCTCCACGTGAGCCCCATTGGTAGCACGCAGAACATCAAGGCGATAGATGATTTCGTTCCAAACATTAAGAAGCATGTCTTGCGTGATGGAAGCTAATGTCTCTTCAATCCGGTGTCTTAATTCTGTAATGTTAGTAACCTTCTTTGCATACACTCTGTCCTTCGTGTAGCCCCATAAAAAGAAATCCAGAGGCGTGATATCCGGGGAACGAGGAGGCCATGGAATAGGGCCATCTCGCCCGATCCAACGAGAAGGGAACTTTTCATTAAGGAACCTCCGCACTTCTAATCCCCAGTGTGGCGGTGCCCCATCTTGCTGAAAGAACACACGGGGCTGCATATCCTCAAGCTGAGATGCAGCATACCATTCAAGCATATCTAGGTAATTTGTAGCCTTCACAGTGTTCTCATGGAAGAAAAACTGCTGTCTCCTTCACTGTCGCCATTGTGCCCCTAGTGGATGTTCTGCGAAATAAAGAAAAACATTTCTTGAATTGTGTTATTAATTGCCGCAAACCGTTTTAAGATAGCTCCTATAATAACGAATTTATTAAGGCTTATAATGGGGTGAATAATTTATGGACACCCTATATATATATATATATATTATATATATATATATATATATTATATATATATATATATATATATATATGATTATATATATATATGATCATATTTTATATATATATGTATATGATCATATTATATATATATATATATATATATATATATATATAATATATATGTTATATATATATGTATATATATTATATATATATTATATATATATATATATATATATATATATATGTGATCATATATATTATATATAATTATATATATATAATATATATATATATAAATATCTATATTATATATATATATATATATATATATATATATATATATATTATATATATATATATATATATATATATGATCATACAGGGTGTCCGAGAATTATCTGTACAAGTTTTTTGCTGTTATTAAAAGTCAACCATGAAGTGTAGAAATTCTAGTGTTGTCCCATTTTACAGAGAATCTCATTATGTTTTTTCTGATACCAAGTTTTGACAAGTTTTTTAGAAATTCCAGTGTGTCCGAAAATTATCTGTACAATTTCATCTTTTAATAAAATTCTTGATAACACACGTAAAGTTCTTAAACAAGATTATTTAGAATCTGTATTTTCAAAAGTTTCTTTTATTAAAGTAACGTTGTTACAAACATTCGATATGTGCACCATCAGTGATTCGCAAAACATCCAATCGATAATCCAAATGTTGCCATGTACGCTGCAGCATATCCACATCAATTCGCTCAATAGCAGCTGTGATTCTTGCTTTTAAATCATTAATGTCTGTCCAGCGTACAAAAAAGAAAAATCTTGTCAGAACTTGGTATCAGAAAAAACTTAATGAGTTTCTCTGTAAAATGTGACAACGCTGGAATTTCTACACTTCATGGTTGACTTTTAATAACAGCCAAAAATTGTACAGATAATTCTTGGACACCCGGTATGATCATATATATATATATATATATATATATATATGATCATATATATCTATATGATCATATATATATATATATATATATATATATATATATATATATATATATGTATATAATAGTATATGATCATATATATATGATCCTATGTGTGTGTGTATTTTGATGAAAACCAAATGGATTTTAAATATTATTAAAAAGATTCAGAAAAATGTATGAACTAGCCAAAGTAATTTAAAAATTTCTGTCTACATCCGTATCCTTTCTCCTTAAAGGAACGATGCGGAACTCTTTAGTGTATTAGAATCTTTTCATGATAGCTTTAAGAAAAGCAAATCGTGGACGAAGATTTGAGGTCGGAGGTCGAAGTATTGGAACACATCTGGTCCAACGTATGTCACGTCATCCGGGAAGTGATGTGAAATTTTCTTTTATTTGTTTCGGTTAAGAAGAAATAATGTATTTTTCATCAATTTACTAAATGCTAGAATAATAAGGAATGTTTTGTAAAATAGTACAATTTACTGTGTACAATTTTACGTAATGTCGTTCAGTATTTCTCACACATATAGTAATGACATTGGCATAAATTTTTTATACCTTATATCCAACTTAAATTAGATACAGAATTAGCATCCATTACATTTTAAAAAAGCTACAGAGCATAAGGTTTATTCTTAAACGGTACACCTACTAACATTATTATTTTATATTTTATATATATATATATATATATATATATATATATATATATATATATAGGCCCGGATTTAGCTATAGGCGAACTAGGCGATCGCCTAGGGCCTCGCTCAAGCCGTTTTGCGCGTTCTGTTCAAGTGATATTAATGATTTAGAACTCTATGAAGAACTTAAAGTACTTTGCAGGTTCATACCTGAGAAAACAGATCTCGGAAATGCCCTTGTTTATATAGTGCAAAAACAACTAAGTGAGATTTATCCTAATGTTTATGTTGCACTTCGAATAGTATTAACCATCCCAGTTACTGTTGCTTCGGCTGAAAGAAGTTTCTCGCGTCTCAAACTTATTAAAACATATTTGCGTTCCACCATGTCTCAAGCGAGATTGCAATCATTAGCTATGTTATCAATAGAAAACGATATAACAAATTCATTAGATTATTCTCAATTAATTGAAGAGTTTAGCTCGAAGAAAATTAGAAAAGCATTGCTGTAATATTCAAGGAGCATCTGAACCAAATATTAAAGTATTAATATTTAGCCTGATAAGTCGATCGCTCACTATTATAAAAAATGAAATGTCAACATCTCTTATACCGTGTGACCACAAAAATTGTCCCTGTTTTTAATCGCTTAAAAACAGGGACAATTCTTGTGGTCACACGGTACATCACATATGAAAAACGTTTGTATACTATGGAAAGTCATTACCTATAATATTATATAAATCTTAGAAATCATTGTCTTATATTTTCTATACAAATCTTGATTCATATTATAATTTATACTTATTTGTATGGTTTATTTATATTTATACAATTTCCATGCGTGATTATTTTGGTTTGGTTTAATTTTTAAGTGCTGCCATAGTTCTGTCTATGCGGGATTCTAATATTGCTGGTATAGTACCGATAATTAAGTCCATATTTTCATATACTGTATATAGGCCTAGGGCCTCGCAATTTCTAGATCTGCCTAGGGCCTCGCAACTTCTAGATCCGGCCCTGTATATATATATACAGGGTGTTTCAGGAGGAAAGGTCAATACTTCGGGAGGTGATACTATCGGTCATTGTGAGAAAAAAAGTTCATATGAACATGTGTCTAATTCTGAATGGTTATGGAGATAGAGCTGTTTGAATCTGATGCACGCGCAGCTCTTCCTCCCCTTCCCTCCCCTATAAACTTGAACCATGTAAGCTGTAATGTAAGCATGTAACATAAGCCAATCGACAGCTGACTCTTGTGAGTGACATTGTTTGGTGTTTGAAGCAGTGTTAAGAATGCCACACACCTTCACACATGCCGAATATGCAGATATGGTGTATGTCTACAGTTTTTGCGATGGAAGTGCAACAGCTGCTGTTGCAGAATACCGTCGACAGTTTCCGAACAGCAGAATTCCGGATCGAAGAGTGTTTACCAGGGTTTTCAACACATTGCGTGAGATTGGTACACTTCCCAGCGCTCATGTTTCATCTGAACGTAAAGGTCAACAAAATGTGGATGAAGTGGAAAACATTCTTCAGTTGGTAGAGCGTAGTCCTACTACTAGCTCACGAAGAATTTCTACACGTCTCGGTGTACCACACACAAGAGTATGACGAACATTACGTGAGGAAGGCTTGCATCCATATCATGTACAGCGTGTACAACACCTTCAACCAGGAGACGCTGCCATGCGACTGGAATTTTGTCACTGGGTAAATACTAATCGCCGATTGCTTCGATTAATACTGTTCACCGTTGAAGCTACTTTCACCCGTGACGGTATCAACAACACTCGTAACTCTCATCGGTGGTCAGACGAAAATCCAAATGCCACTGTGGAAACAAATTTTCAACATCGCTTCTCTGCCAATGTGTGGTGCGGTATCATCGATGATCAGCTGATTGGCCCTGTTACTTTAGAGAATCGTCTTACAGGACAAAGTTACCTAGAATTTCTGCAAAATGAATTGCCAGGACTATTGGAGGATGTTCCTTTGGCTACACCCGCTGGTATGTACTTTCAGCATGACGGAGCTCCTCCACATTCTACCCGTCTGGTGATGCAATACCTAAATCAAACTTTCTCTGGTCGATGGATCGGCCGCGGTGGTCCCATTCAATGGACACCAAGGTCTCCAGACCTCTCTCCGTTAAATTATATTATTGTTTGTAGGGGTGGATGAAAAGTCAAGTTTACAAAAGAAAGGTGGCTACAGAGACGAATTGCTCGCGCGCATTTTGGATGTAAATGTTTAGAGAAATTTTCCATCTGCGATACATGAAGCAATATAGGTTTCAAAGTTTTATCATATCTACTACCGTGGATATGCACTAATGTGGGTTTACACTGTTCAGGAATAACGGGATTCACCATATTTCTTTCACGAGCTTCAGTTATGTACACATAAAACGGTAAATGAAGATAAAAACTTATTGACACTGAGGAGCCCTATTCGAGAAAAATGCATGCGCCTACTGTTCAATTTTCGGGGTTAAGCAATATTCATCACCAAAATCTATTAAAAATTCACATAAACCTTTAACTATAATTTCACTAGGGACCTCGTCGTGGTATTGATGGATCGTAATCACAAGATTTGCTTTAACATGTGCGTAACATGTCGTAATAGGTCTTGTTGTCCATTCGTCAATGAGCTTCACTATCCACAGTCTCTACTTATCCTCAGCGAACGATGACTCCTTCACTCCACATTGGACGTACTCTTTTACACACTTCACGCTCACAACATATTCCATAACGTCTTTTGCAATGCGGAAGTTTGTAATGTTCTTATCAGAAAATTCATAAAGTATTTGAGCACATAAAGTATTTGAGCACAGTTTCACACGATTTAGACTGGACTTAAATGTCTCAAAAGTCGGTTGACTAGAAGTTCTTTGAGTGTTCACCACATCTGTAGATTTTGCCGAGTACCACTTCAGGAATGTGGAGCAAACAATATCAGCGGCAGCCATCGTTATTTATTTGACATCGTGAGAAATCTTCAACAGGCAAAAGATAAGTCTGAACACCAACGTCTGTGGCGGTGGCAGGGAGGAAGTCTTTCCTTCTACAGGGGTTAATAGGCGAGACATGTGATGAAGTTTTTATTGAAGCACACCATACAATTGGCGGTACTTAGATTCCTTTGTACACACACACACACACACACACACACACACACACACACACACACAAAAAAGGAAAATAAAAAGTTAACTGGAATATAAATTTATTTAAACCACACTTAATAAATAAATAAAATGCGAAAAGTTGTCAGCAAGCAAATTAACTCTAAAACAAACTATAAATATACAGGGTATCCCATAAGTCTGGCATCATAGGAGAAATTCATATTTTTCTATTTCTACAAACCATAATTCATATTTTTCTCTTTCTGTGAGCAAGGAAAAACGAATCCAGATAATTCTACTCATAGGAATTTAACAGACTGCTGAATTTAACAGACTGCATCCAGACCGCGAGCCAATAACACAGAGTTGTGATAGCAGACTTGTTGCAAAGTTTAAGGAAACAGGATCCATAGAAGATAAACCACGCAGTGGACCTTCAAGGAGGTCCACTGACGATGATACAGCAACTGCTATCCTGGCTCATTTTAACAGAAGTCCCAATAAGTCTCTTCGGCGATTGTCCGCCGAGACAGGGGTGTCGAAAAGTAGCATCCATCGCATTGTTCAGGCTCACAAATGGCATCCATATAAACTTCAGATCCTACAGAAATTAAGCGAAGATGATTCCGACCAGCGGGTGGAATTTTGTGAATGGGCTACGGAACAATATGCTCGGGATGCTAATTTCTCGTCCACCATTCTGTTCAGTGACGAGGCTGTTTTTTTTATGGAAATGGTGAAGTAAATCGACAGAACACCCGCTACTGGTCTCAAAACAACCCTCACTGGTATACTTCTTCAAAAAAATAAGGTGCATCTCGGGTGATGGTCTGGTGTGGCATTTGGAAGGACCGCATCATAGGCCCCCTCTTTGTCGATGAACATGTCACTGGAGGCACCTACCTACGTATGCTCAAAGAAGAAGCATTTCCCAGTGTCTTGAACGAAGAAGGAAATTTCCCAACATGGTTCCAGCAAGACGGCGCTCCTGCACATTACAGCACCCAAGTAAGAGAATACCTGTACCAATAATTCTCTGGTCATTGGATAGGACGTCGATGGCCTGTGGAATGGCCAGCTAGAAGCCCGGATTTCACGCCACTAGATTTTTATCTCTGGGGCCACTTGAAAGCGCTGGTATACGCAGAGAAAATTAGGAGTGTTGAACATTTGCGGCAGCGCATTATTGGGGCATGTAACACCATTACTCCTAACATCATTCACCGTGTGCCTGCTGACTGGGTATCACGTCTGAATTTGTGTATTAGAAACAATGGTGCACTTATTGAGCACGTTCTGTAAATAAAAGCTTTTGTTTTGTCTTTTTTTATTATTTTTCCTATGATGCCGGTCTTATGGGACACCCTCTATAACAACTGTTCAAGCCCCACGGTATCCAAAGGGTACAGTATAATAAGTCCCCGGCACCTGGTACCGTTTACTCTAGGTGGTACGACACACCTTTGTCCCCGTAAGTTCCTTCATACCAACCTATTTCTGTGCACGGAAGTTATGAGTTCCTACAACCAGGTGGGATGGTTGGTTACCCTCATTTCCATCATCTTCTAAGCTCACTAGATCTTTGAGCAAATTGAAGTTAACTATCTGACAGTTTGCGTAGTTAAAAGTGATGCCTTTAGTCTTCACGATGTATTTGTACTATCCCCAACCCCCACGCGTATCCCGTAAGTTTTTGGGCCAGTGGAGACAAAAGAATTGGCGTAGGCGTTGTCTCTATACTCATCTTTGATCTGGTCAGTCAGCTCTCCGAGGAATTCACCAATAGGAGGCATATATTCGCCTTCTTTCTCCGTGAATATCACGCTATCTGTATTTGCGTACAGAACTCTCTGTCCAAGAGAATGTATCAGCTGTTGTGAAGCTTTCTACAGTTATGTTTGTGACACGTGACGTATCCGAAGAGATCTTTATTTTGCTGTACCTTATTATGTAAGTGTTACCCACATTCACGATCTTCATGGCTTCTTTATCGACGGCTTTGGCGTAGTCCCACACTTCGTTATAAGTTTGAGCTAGATGGACTCTTCCTTTGTCTGAATTCTGTGCAAATTTCCCTGAAAGACTAATTTCCGTCCTCGGTCGTAACACCGCGAGGGTATCTTGAAGCCTCAACTTTATCTGTCAAAAAGGGGTTAATGTAAGGGATGAAGAGGTGGGGAGCTTCTGGAAACTCCACACTTCATAAATCTTCAGTATTCTGTGGCCTTGGCGAATGGCTATGGCCATTTCAGGACTTGTATAAATGCCTCTGATTTTCCTCTGATTAGATGTATAGTTACAGTCCCCATTGTTCTCCTCTGCACACTTCACACACAGAGGGAACATAAGCTCATGATCTATTACAACAAGTAAGACAGGCATCCATAATTCGGTGGAGAGAAGTAGATCAACAAAGGAAAGTCCAAAATAGTTATCGTTCAAATTAGTTGAGAAGTCCTCGATGGTAGTTAGTACGGGGCCCACCACTTTTTCAGGTGCTCCTACAGGATATGGGTTGTTCTTCATAGCATAGGGGTATAAAGAACAGAAATCATAGTAATGAGACCTACAGAAATCATAGTAATGAAGCTTCACGTCCTCCGTAGGTGGAAAGTATAGCTTGAAGGGGTTTATGCGTCCTCCAAACAGACTATCTCCACATTTTAGAGGGTCCATTATCATTGAACGCTTAATAACCCTTATTTCTTTGAGAAACCGATCAGAGATTTTTTGTTTATTTGCTGTAACCTCGATTTAATGTGATTCAATAGATTGTTGTCTTTTATTCCTCAATGTACGAGGGATACCATTTTTCAATACGTGTTCAAGATGTTGCGGACTCACCCCGTTGTTCTTTGTTTATTCGTCTCTAGTCTCACTATGATCAGCAACGCCCCTATGTTTTGATAACTACGGGAAACTCCATAGGTTTTTTATAATCTTCGGACTCCTGAATAAATTTCTGAAGAACCTCTTGATATAAAATTCTTTTCTCGTCAAGAGACCTTTCGTTGTTTAGCAGGTTCATCAATTCGCTTTCCATTCTTTTAAGCCTGTTTTTATGGGGTTCTAGAACTGATTCTTGGCTCTTTGTATTTAGTAGTGAAGCATACACCCCATGCAGAACCACAACTACTTTCTTCATTATATTAAACTAAACAATAAAGGCCCCAAAACTGAAAATAAGATGGGAGGAATTAACCACCTCTTTGTATAATAATTCGCTTTTTCTTTCCCACAGTTTATCTTTTACGAGCGAGAGATCGTATTATGTTCTTGTAACGACGTAAGCGCGACTTCTGTCAGAGTTTCATTGGTACATTGCATTTTATAACATTGAGACAGATTTCACAGATGCATTTTAAATTCATGATCAATATTTTTAACAAACAGATATTGAACAGTGCGTGTGATAGTCGGTGAGGGAGTTTATAAGTTCATGGTATTTCTTTAACCTCTTCGTCATTCTGGAATAAACACCGTCTCAGCCTCGTTTAGAAATATATTCGTTCTTAGAAGCACTCTAAACGTGTTTCGTGGGTGAGGATAGTAGTATATCCGCAAAAGGGGAGAGTGCAAGAATGTTGCAGGTTATTATGTAATGTTGCAAAGGGGTGGGGGTGTTGCAAAGGGGGTGGGGGTTGTTGCAAAGTGGGGAGGGGGATTGTTGCAAAGGGGGGTGGGGGGAAACTTGGAGGCGGCGTTATCCCCCAAGAGAAAGAAGGAGGAGAGAAAGGAGAGGTGTTCACCTGGCAGGAGCCAAGTGCACATTAAGACTTCAGCCGAGTAGGCGTTGTTTTATAGGCTCCTAATCAGCCAGTTGGCGTAAATGGCTTGAGTTGCCAGATACCGCGATACCATTGTATACATTATTATAGACTCCTAATCAGCCAGTTGGCTGTAAATGGCTTGAGTTGTCAGATACCGCAGTACCATTGTATACATTATTATATACGCCTAATCAGCCAGTTGGCTGTAAATGGCTTGAGTTGCCAGATACCTCTTTTAGCAGTATTATTGTATACATTATTATATACGCCTAATCAGCCAGTTGGCTTAGAAGGCTTAAATGTTGCCAGATACCGCAATACCGTTGTATGCATTATTATATTTGAATACCGGTAATAGAAGGCATAACAATTAAGTAAAACAACATTGCATCATTCTGTTTATTATAAATATATAGAAAATAAATATACATTTGAGGAATATGCATATAACAGTACAGGAAATATATACACACAATTATGGATATATATAAAATAAAATACATTTCAAATAAATATACACTTCAATAGAAATATGTACATAACAGTACAGGAGAAATATCACGCAAATATATATATATATAAACACAAATCAATAGAAATATGCGTATAATCAGTACAGGAGAAATGTCAAGCAAAATATAAATACAATTCACTTTTTTTTCAAAATACTAAACTCGGTCTTAATCGAGTTTACAATTACATCATTATTGCTCTGCATTACGCAGTATATGCGGCTTAATAATATTTCACCGCTTAAAGTATAGGGAAACCTGTACTCGATATGAAGGGCTTTCATATCGTTCAGTACTATTTTTGTTCCCACTTTACAACCGGTTGGTAAGTCATCTTTAAACACGTCTAGAATACAATCAAAAGCACGCACAAAGAGTTCATCGTTAGCTACATTATTAAATACAAGTTTATAAACACGCTTTTCCAATCGAGGGTTTATTTCTACCGACTCGAGCTTTTCAATCGTGAACTCACTCAACATAGCGGCAATTGAAATAATCTTCTAAATCGTTACGACAACTTCGCGTTATATAAAGAAATAGTTCTTCAGGGTGAACGGTGTAGGTGAGCTCAGCCTTGTACCGATCAATTGCTTTGTACCAAAGTTCATGGTATTTCAAAGAGTCTAAACTTTTTAAATAAACGTCCAGCTCTAGACCATTCTCACCAGTCCTACACTCGGTAAACCCATCGAGCAGAGCGGTGTAGGCGTATTCAAGTACTGTATCAAAATAAAGCATGTCCGTAACACGCGCGTCTAATATAGGTTTCAGCTTACGGAATCCGAACGTTTCAAACATTCTGTCGAGGATGAAACGGTTTCGCGTAGGAATAAGAGCGTTATTATCAGAAGCATTCTTCAATCACCGTATATCAATGCACGGCCGATCGTTATTTATACACAACGTACATACAACGGCGTATGAGGGTGCGTCACTAATCTGCTCTCTTCTTGTACCTACGTTAGCAGGTATTTTATAACGATCTTCACTCCACTTCTCAACTATCACAAAGATTCTATTCATCTCCTCGATACTTAAATAAACCCGTTTGTTTGTCGGTCTACATTCCGTTTCCAGTACATAGCTAATGGTACCGGAATTACGCCTGAACACGCGCAACGATTTCGTCACGGACACATCGTACGAGGCGTTGAGATGCTGCTCAAAGGAAGTTCCATCGTATTCGAGGAGCGCACGTCCACTCGGCTCAAGCTCTGAGATAACTATGAGCCGTGTGAGGCACGCAGGTAGGCAGGAATGGTTCGACGGGCGGCTGACTCGATGATACGTGAATGGGCTTGTTCCGCGAGTCGAATTGTTGTACCGGTACAAGAATATCACTACCAGCCTACGCACCAGACAGTTTGGATAAGAACTAGGAACATTTTATGTTTTACTAAATATCTCCACACTCGGCGCACTATTTGAGAGGACATATGTTCATATTTTTCCTTTCTGCCCATCAAACGATACTCGTCTCTAAACTCTGTTAAAAATTCACGCAGGGCACTAGCCACAACCTCACTACGAACCTCATCATGATATACGTTAATATAGTGATAAAAATACTTAAGATTGTCCATGATCACGAGATTCACATTTCCAGTCGTAGGGTATGAGTAATCGACATGGTGTAGCATGACGTAATACCGCTTGTCACACACCCATCAGCAAGACTCATTATCCATACCTGCTGCTTCTCTCTGCACGCGTTGTTTCTTTTACTTCACGGTGTATGTGAGACTTTATAAAGTTTAGCTCTGCAGTATACTTCAGCACATCGTCTGTGCAACGAAAGCCTTCAACGGTCTCACCAGAACATCCGTAGAGTATTTGTACATCTTGGAACTTCGCACAATCCAATGTGTTTTAAAAGAGGCATAGGAGGGAGGTATAGGAAGTTTTTCGGTATCCACCACATCCGGCACTTTACTGAATACCATTTCGTAAACGTTGTACAAGCAAATTAAAGGTAGCCATTTGAATACACGTCTGATCTGAATACACGTCTGATCTCTCGGGCTTACTGCGGTCGACTGACCACGCAGGGACTCCCAGATAGTAGCATGACTCACGGTCTTACAGTGGGCGGAGCTTAGAACTTTCACCTGCACACACACACACACACACACACACACACACACACACACACACACACACACAGGAGAAAGTGAAACGCTATTTGAAAACATGATTATTTAACAAACGAGATATTCAAGTTATATATATTTACAAATACGATTTAATAAACGAGATATTCAAGTTATATATATTTACAAATACGATTTAATAAACGAGATATTCAAGTTATATATATTTACAAATACGATTTAATAAACGAGATATTCAAGTTATATATATTACAAATACGATTTATATAAACGAGATATTCATATATTATATATATATATATATATATATATATTATTTACAAATAGATACGATTATATACAAGACGTGTGAGTTAGAAGCATCATTGGTATCCAAAGGGTACGGTATCATAGGTACCAGGTATCTGGTAACGTTTCCTATAGGTGTTACGGCACACCATCGTACCCCTAAGTTCCTTCACGCCCCCCAGCTTCTGCGCCCGAAAATTGTGGGTGCCTACAATTAGTTGGGGAGGTTGTTCATCCAAACATACTAGATCCTTCAACGACTCAAAGTTAACAACCTCCCGATTCGCATGGTTGAGCGTAATACCCTTTGCCTTCACGATATATTTCATTTCCTCCCCCACCCTGACCCGTACCCCATAAGTCTTAGGTCCTGTTGAGGCAAAAGAGTCGGCGTATGCGTTGTCCCCATACTCATCCTTGATCTCATCAGTGAGCTCGCCGAGGAACTCCCCAATAGTGGGCATGTATTCACCCTCCCTCTCTGTGAATATCACGCTATCTGTATCGGCATACAATACTCTCCGTCCAAGAGAATGCAATAGACCCCAAAGTTTTATACGGGCGTAGGCTGTTGTGAAGCTGGCCACAGGTATGTTTGTAACCCTTGAGGTATCTGTGGCAAATTCAGTGTTGTTGTACTTTATTACGTAAGTATTACCTACATTTACGATCTCCATGACCTCTTTATCGGGGGCATTGGCATAATCCCAGACATCGCTATAACTTTGTGCCAAATGAATGCTCCCTCTGCCGGTATTCTGCGCAAATTTTCCCCATAGACTGTTTAGACACAACTTTGCACTAAAGCGCTTGCCAGGATTCTTTACAATTTGGACACGATCAAGTTGTATACCTTCGCGGTCGCTGTAACGTTGAATATAGGCAGACTTTTCATCTTCGGTATCAACTCCTCGCGGATACCCTGATGCCTCAACCTTATCCTTCAAAAAGGTGTTTATATATGGTGTGAAAAGGTTGGGTAGCTTCTGAAACCTCCACACCTCATGTATCTTCAGTATTCTATAACCATGGCGCACGGCTAGGGCCAACTCAGGACTTGTATATACGCCTCTGATCTTACGCTGGTGGGGTATATGGTTACATTCGCCGTTATCCTCTTCCGCGCACTTCACGCACAGGGGAAACATGAGCTTGTCGTCGATAACGACAGGTAAGATCGGCATCCATAAATTGCGTGGGGGGAGTACGTCTACGAAAGAGATCCCAAAGTAACGATCATTCAAATTTTTTGAAAATTCATTGATGGATGGTAGGCTAGGTCCCACCAGTTTCTCAGGAGCGCCCACGGGGTACGGATGGCTCTTCATCACGTATGGGTATAAAGAACAGAAATCGTAGTAATGGAGCTTCACGCCCTCCGTAGGTGGGTAGTATAGTCTGAAAGGATTTGTACGTCCTCCAAACAAGCTATCACCACATTTGAGAGGATCCAGCACCATTGAACGCTTGATCGCTTTTATTTCCTCACGGTACACCTCGTCTGTCTCCATCCGTGCATCATATTCATGCTCCCACAAGACTTTGTGAGTGAACTGTGATCCTATAAGTTGATCGCGGGTGCGGGTCGATGCAAGACAGTCGGCGGGAGACCTACCGTGGATATCTCCGGTGACTCCGCACTCAGGACGGGGGCATCCATGCCACCAGCAACCGTTAAAGGAGTACACAGTCTTCACACCAGTGACACGGTTTTCACTTAACCCATCAACCCAAAAAACACGTCCATTAATCTTAATGGGTACTTCACCCGTGTTGCGGGCGTGCTTTATGTATACACCTGTCTGTTGCTGTAGGTGTATGAGCCAGTAAATAGCCTTGTGCCCGTAACTGCGGGGATTGTTTCGGTGAATAATGGCTAAGGTGTCTTTCGGCATGAAGTTATTCTTGAACACCGTAAAACATAATGATGCGATGGTGGTTGCGACTTGCAGTGGATCGCATTTGAAACGGGCTATGTACATCCTTCTAAAGGCCTGGAAACATACTCTAAGCACGCGCACATCATTCACGCAATAACGCTCACATTCATCAGCTATATTATAAGGGTTACTTTCATTAAAACTGTCGTAGTATCGATCAAAGTCTTCACGTTCATCCATACAGTCAAAATAATGTTTGGGGGTGGTGGGCCTACGTAGTTTAAAGTCTCGCTGGTGAGGAAAGTGTATGGGAAGTATCCTTTGGAAACTTCAGCTGCTACTCCCATCACCTTGGGTAGCTTTGCTAATTTACAAGGTGTGAATAATAAAGTATCTTTAAATTGTACATTGCCTCTTATCTGCATCTGTATTAATTTGTTGCCTCTTTTCAATGGATCACCTGTAAATATCTCAGAGGATTCGTGTTCAAGCAACTCCTTATAAAGGAACTGCGTGTCAAACTTTGCCCCGTTATGGGCGAGAATATACACAGTCATTTTTTTGAACTTGTCGGCTAACTTGACAATATAGGACACAAATAGTTTCACAGGACTATCGCTGACATTCGTTTTAAAAACGTTTGTCCGTTTACCACATTTGGGGCACTCGTCACATTCGATATCCATACACTCATCACAGATAGTCTGGCTCACAAGTAAATGTGGAATTACCTCTTTGGTTTCAGCGTTCGTATATGTTTCTATATCGTAGTATACAGTTATACAAGGGTTATTTTTAGGCTTAGCATCTTTCATATAACATACATGCTTTACTCCATCCGCCTTATATTCCTCCTGGCATGTAGGACAGTGAATTACGTCACACTTGTGCTTAAATTTTCCCCAATTATCCATTGTGTGAAACATACCACATTCACAGATTCTCATTTTCCTGCACGTGCCAATTGATTTATGGAAATCAAAACAGCTATTATTGAAAAATGTGCGTCTACACATATCACAGTCTCTCTTCTCAGCTTCAACTACACGGCTTTCACATTTGGTGCTTTTACACTGCTCACATACCATGTGACATTCTTTACAATGTCTCACTATATCATCCGCAAACTCGAGGCACCCCTTACACAAATCATGATGTCTCCCATATTTTCGACTTTTGTCATAACTCGCGTAAAGCCACCTTATATTACGGATGGGGAGATACGTTGTCCCTGACAATCCTAAAATAAGTAGGGCCTTGTACGATCTCTCACACAGCTTTTAAAAACATACACAGTCCTACGACGATCATCCAACCCAAACACAACTATGCGGACATTCATTTCCTGTTCTACCCTTCTCAGCTCTTCAGGACCCATATTACAGTCAAATTCAAGTTCACAGTCTACAGCTAGTTTACGGGCATGCTCCACGACTGTAGGCAACCAAATTTTTTGAGTTCGTGTATTTTGTACAGTAAACATACGTGCTAAGAGTACTGCTATAAAGCCGCAACCACGATCGACGTTTATATGCCGTCTATAAATAGCTTGAGAATTGAAGTTAAGAGTATACGGTATGGCACTATGACCCGCAACACGGTATACATGGTCAATATTTACCGTGAAGTTGTCCATATTGAAGGCTATACTACTTTGGGCGGCTTGCATTATACGTCCTAATATATATTCTACATCTTCAGCCGCCAAACGTCTAAATGGCACTATCACCCAATAATCGTCTACATCACCGTCATCTGACCCGAATCCAAAGGACAGACTCGTCCTGACTTCACGCTCGTCGCGATTCTGAAGAGCAAACTCTATAATACGCTCTACAACCCGGCGTAGTCCGCGCTCAATTCCACTGCTATACATGACTCTAGGGTCGACCCTGACTCTATACCGATTTCTAGTCAAGGCTGGGGTGGGGGCTGCGGATCGCACCAATTCCAGCGTTATACCATCCTCAACAGAACGGGGGCGGCGGATGAATTAGTGGATATATTAGCCGAAGGTGCTGCTGATGGGGGCCCTGTTGCGTAGGAGGTTGATGGTTGGGGCTCTATTATTGTAGACTTAACAGAACGGGGGGCGGCGGATGAATAAGGGGATATATTAGCCGAAGGTGCTGCTGATGGGGGCCCTGTTGCGTAGGAGGTTGATGGTTGGGGCTCTATTATTGTAGACTTAACAGAACGGGGGGCGGCGGATGAATAAGGGGATATATTAGGTGCTGCTGGGGGTGTTGTTGCGTAAGAGGTTGAGGGTTGGGGATCTATTACCGCTGCAACAGACGCGTATTTCGGTCGCTTTATACCTGACGTGGGTATCTCATACCTCCGCTTTGGACGTGTTACCGGTATCGCTGGTGAGGGTTCAGGGGAGGAGATCACAACTACACTGTCGTCGAGGTCATCCGTAATGATGGGCTGCTCTACCTCATCGTCATTCACGGTTCTGTGGGAGAAGAAATATAAGGATCAGCACTCAAAATTTGTAATATTTTGTAAATGACTCACTTAGGAGTGTGACGTGTTAGAAATGGACTCTGTAGAAAAATTCAGATTCACGAGCCCATCCACATGTATTATATCTGGACCTACAGGATGTGGTAAAACTGTGTTTATGCTTAAAATCATTAAAGAAAAGGGGGAGATGTTCTCGAAATTTGTGCATAAAGTTATATGGTGCTATTCGACGTATCAATCAGTGTTCAACGAGTACCAAGATGATATTTTGTTCCACAAAGGCGTATATGACGTTAATTCGTTAAAGGGAAATGAACATACAATCATTGTAATTGACGATCTCATGTTGGAGATGGATAAAACGTTTGCCGAGACATTTACAGTATTCTCCCACCATCTTAACATAAGCGTGTTCTTCATCAATCAGAATCTATTTTTCAAAAATAGATACATGCGCGATGTGTCGTTAAATACGCAATATCTAGTCTTATTCGCGCAACGTAGAGATGTATCACAAATTGGGGTATTAGCCAATCAAATGTTCCCGAATCAGCGTAAGGAGTTTTTGGAAGTTTATAAAGAAGCTACAAGCACGCGTTACGGATATTTGCTTTGCGACCTTCATCCGCGAAACACGTTTAGAGTGCTTCTGCGAACGAATATATTTCCAAACGAGCCTGAAACGGTGTATATTCCAGAATGACAAAGAGACTAAAGAAATACCGTGAATTAATAAAAATCTATCATCGACTGCCTCGGGCAATGCAGCAGATGTTTATTAAAAATATCGATGCCGACTTTTTAAAATGCATCTGTGAAATCTGTCTTAACGTTATAAATTGCAATGTATCAATGAAAACCCATCAGAAGGCTCGCCTACGCCGCTACAAGAACATAATACGTGCACTCGCTCGTAAAAGCCAAACTGTAGCGAAGAAAAAACGAATTATTGTACAAACAGGAGGGTCATTTCTCCCCATCTTATTTTCAGTTTTGGGTCCTTTACTGACTAGATTAATATAATGAAGAAAGTGGTAGTGATTCCCCACGAGGTGTACGCCTCACTGCAAAGGAATCCAGACACGTATCTAGATCCCCGTAAAAGCAGACTTAAAAGAATGGAAAGCGAATTGTTAGCCCTATTAAACAGTGAAAAAACACCTGATGAGAAAAGAATCTTATACCAAGAAGCTCTGCAGAAATTTCTTCACGAGTACGAAAATTATAAGAGCCCTACAGAGATTCCTGTGGTTATTAGGCACAGCACGGGGGACGATGGCGACATAGGATCTGTACCCGACGACACAGCTGACCAACCAAAAAGATTAGCCACACAACATATCGAACATGTATTAAAAAATACCCTCCCACTTACATTGAGGAGTAAAGGCTTAAGTCTTTATAATCTATTGAATGAGGATCCCGCCATACAATGGACCGATACAGGGGAGATCATTGTGGAAGGATCAAAGGTACAGGGATCGAATATCGTAGACATTGTCCATGATCTGGTGAGAAAGTGGGATAGGCCATCACCATCAGGATGGAAGCATATTAAAGCAAGACTACAACAAATAAATGTCCCTAAAACGTTGATAGGAAATCTGAACAGGTTAAAAGACTTGGAACATGCAACGCCTGTGACACAATTGAAGGCGCCGTCACCCCCGGCGGTAACACCTTTGAAGAGGAGCAAGAAGAGGTTAAACCAACCCTACCCACGTGCCTCTAAAATACGCAAATGGCTAACGTATTAACTAAACGCTATTATGACATTTCTACCCCATCCTCTTACGGCGGCGTAGATAGACTGTACAGAAGTGTTTACGGAGTAGGAAAAAAAGATGTTGAAAGATTTTTGAGGGAGCAGGACGCTTATACGCTTCATAAGCCTGTGAGAAAAAGGTTTAAAACAGCCAAGACAACGGCTTCCTCGATTGATTCTATTTGGCAAGCAGATTTAACAGACATGCAAAGATATTCTGTGTATAACGATGGTTACCGCTACATTCTATTCATAATAGACGTATTCTCTAGATATCTGTGGCTAGTTCCTCTGAAAAATAAATCACCTGAAACAGTTGCTAAAGCCACCAAAACGCTAATGTTAAAAGAAAACAGGGTTCCTGGCTATTTTTGTACGGATATGGGGAAGGAGTTTATAGGCCGTGCTTTTCAGAATATGTTGACAGAGTTTAATATCAGCTATTACACAACCAATTCTATACATAAGGCTTCTTTAGCTGAAAGAGTTCAGCGCACCATAAAGGAACGCATGCACCGTTATTTTACACATAAAAACACATACAGATTTCTAGACATTCTGGAATCATTGGCATCATCCTACAACCGCTCACACCATCGCACGATTGGGGCAACACCTAACGAAGTTTTAGAAAGAGGTACGCTCCCGAGAAGAGATGGATCACCACCACCACCACACCACACTCTGCGCGCTTCAAAATCAATGATTATGTAAGGCTGTCGCGTTCGGGGAATAAATTCGCAAAGGGTTTTGAGCAAGGATGGACACGCGAGATTTTTAAAGTTAGGGCTGTGAGACCTAAAGGTGAGATAATGATGTATTACATTGAAGATTTGAATGGGGAAGAAATCTCAGGAGGCTTTTACCGCGAGGAATTGCAGAAAGTTGCGTTTAATTTAGAAAAAAATGTGTTTAAAATTGAGAAAATTTTAGGAAGCAAAGGTTCAGGAAGGAGAAAAATGTACCTGGTGAAATGGCTAGGGTACCCAGAAAGCTTCAACACCTATATAAAAGCTGATGCAATAATGAAGCTTAAATAGTATGCAACATGGCTCCTAACCATTTCTACGTCACACTCCCGTCCTCCTCGTCCCTGTCTGTACACCCTAACAACACGCTAGCCAACTTTGTAACAGAACTCCATGGGCACATTGAATTGGGTCGTGATTCGTATGAGGTGGGGATATGCGAAATTCAGCTGGACACCGTCTTTTTAAATATTGAACATAAAGAAACCGTTTTTACGATTCTTAGAGACATTGACGAGTGTGAAAAAGCTGGGGTAGCTATGGATGAAACTATGCGCATCGCTCGGACTAAGATTGCACGGTATTACAGTACAGAAGTAAGACTAGGGCCGGGTCAATATGGTTCGGCCGAGGATGTTGTGAGAGGCTTAAACGTAAGTTTAAGAAACTCAAACCTTACGAATGATTTAGTATATGAAATCGTAAACAACCCTGCACATACACTAATCCTAAAATCAAAGACTAACAGACGTCTTAAAGAACATAGAAAGTTCAAAATTCTAACCAACGGCCGATATAGCGCAGCCTTCCAAAGAGACACATTTCACGAGACACAGTATAACTTGTCCAGATTAATGTATCAATTGAAGATGGAGAAATTGGCTGAAAGGTCCCCAGACATGTGCTATATTTACAGTAATATAGTGGAGCACCAGTTTGTTGGGGATACCCAGGCACGCCTGCTGCGCATTGCTCACATCCCCAACCATAGAGGAAGGAGTTTGAGTATTACATATGACAGACCCCATTATGTGAATGTCGCAACTAATTTAATAACCAATATCACAATATATATAAGAACGATTGAGGGCGAAAACTTCCCATTCGGTAACGGGAGCTTAACAGTGAAGCTACACTTTCGACGCACTGAGTTATAATGGATAGAAAGCCTTTCACCGTCTATCGAGGGATGCGATACCAGCGCGGTAGTGGACTTGGATCCATTTTTTCATCCATACTACGTACGGCTGTTCCTTTGCTGAAGAGGGGTGCCAGATACCTTGGAAGGAAAGCGCTAAATCATCAAAGATGCAAAGAGAAAAATGCGTGGTGGCGGGAAGAAGAAGAGGGCTCCCCGGAAGAACGAAATCATCAAGATGCAAAGAGAAAAATGCGTGGTGGCGGGAAGAAGAAGAGGGCTCCCCGGAAGAAGAAGGGGTCACGTGGTATTAAACGTAAAAGGCTATCAAAAAAGAAATGCTGTAAGCGAATGAAACCTATGGTTGACCACTTTTTTGACTGATATAAGCTAAGGATATTGATCTCATGAATCATAGTTTGTTTACCACTTGTCGAGAGAGGAGTCACTATTTCGCCATGGCACGCTTCATCCACCCATGTAGTTCACAATGCTGTAAATCGGAGCTGTCCTTTTTTGAGCTCCCGCCAACCCAAGTTTCTATTGAGCACAGTGACTTTATTACAATTAACCCTTTAAACACAATTAGTTCCCCGAGTGCACCTATAGAATTCGTGATACCCAGCTCAGGTCCTTACTTTTTTGATCCAAGCTGTGTGCACATGTACGCTAAGCTACGTATAGCCCATTCTGATGGAACGGTCTGCGATGACAAATATGCTGTATACCCTGAAACAAACTTTCTGCACGCCATATTCAACCAGTGTGACGTATATTTAAATCAGACCAACATATCGGCAGGCACGGGGTACTATCATCTACGAGCCTATTTGGAAAATGTCCTCAACTTTTCCAAAGAAGCGAAGGCTACCTTTTTAAGTGCGGAGGGATATTATCAAACTAAAGATGAAAATAGTATAAAGGACAAATTTAAAAATTCTAAAAAGAAAATATACGAGTGTTTTGGACGGTTGCACACAGATTTCACTTTCCAGGAGAAGTTGCTTGTGAACGGGGTGGATATGAAAATAAAGCTCACCCGCACGAGTCCTGAGATCTGCTTAAATCTGGATGTGAATCAAGAAGAGGGTGCAAAGTCCGTTGTGGTTCACATTATGGACACATACCTCCGCGTACGGCGAGTGAAATTAAGTTCACCAAAACAACTAGAAATTGAGAAAAATTTACTAAACGCTACAGTGAAATATCCTATTAACAGAGTGCAGATCAAACTATATACGGTTCCTGCAGGGTTGGCATCGAAGCAGATAGAAAACATTGCCCTGGGAAATCTTCCTAAAAGGATATTAATCGGCATGCAGGACCACGCTTCGGTGAATGGAAAATATAAAAAGAGTGCCTTTAAATTCGAGAATTTCGGACTTAAAAATATAACTCTATACGTTAATGGCACTGCTTTGGGTGGAACAATGGGTACGGACTATTCATCAGACGCTGTGTTACCGCTTTGTGCCAGAGCCTATAGTAATCTGACCCATATTGCAGGTGATTGTGATGAGCTTGGTAATGGGGTAACGCAGGAAGAATTCATTGATCAATTTAACCTTTACCCGTTTGACATTACACCTGACTTATCTGCTAGCGTAAATACCCATTTAACACCACAGCAGAGCGGAAACATCTCAGTGCGGCTGGAATTCGCCAAGCCTATAGACGCTCCTATTAGTGTACTAGTATATCTCGAATCGCAAGCCCTAATAGAAGTAGATAGATTTAGAAGCGTTATCACTGACTTTTAAAATGGATGCTAATACACTTCAGAAAGTAATGGAGCGAGTCACACGTTCCAAATTTATCGGCGTGTTTG